>JBBPBX010013289.1:0-24571 GCA_038048925.1 Garcialebias charrua | reverse complement strand
GGGTGTACCCCTGCCTGTAGCACAGTGATGGCTGGACATGGGCTTGCCGCATCAGTGGCCCCCGCAACTGAAAAGGGAGAAGCAGGTAAAAGATACAATGGATGGATGGATGGATGACATGAATTAATTCCTTAGCTCAGGATCACACTGAAACTCAAATAGCTCCATCTGACTGTGATCAGGCACTGAGTCCAGACTCACCATACTTTGAAGGTCTGTGAAAACAGAGGTCACCTCCACTTCTCCAAGAGTCCTCAAAGTGCAACTCAAACTCCTGGTTCAGGTTCCTGAGAAGTGCTGTACATTCAGGCAGTCTCTGCGTCACCAGTTACAATTTAGTTTCGATCATTTTCTTAAATGTACACATTGACTTGGCATTTTTAACTTCATTCTCCAAACCATTCCATAATCCAATTCCCTGGATTGAGGTAGACCGTCCCTTCAAACTAGTTCTGAATTTTGGTTTACAAATATCTCTGTTCCCTTGAGATTATAACAACTTTGTCTTTTGACAAAATGCATTTGGGTATTTAAAGGTAGTGCGTTATTCTGAGCCCTATACATAACTGATAAAACATTATAATCTACATGGAACTTCAATAACTTCAGTTGATAAAATAATGTACTAGATGGATGACAGTAATGCTTTCTGGTGATAATTCTTACAGCTTTTTTCTGTAATACAAAAATTGGCTTTGTAATTGTTTTACACGCTTTCCCCCAAACATCAATACAATAAATTAAGTGTGGAACAATGATTGTGATATTCATTCAACCTTTATTTAGTCAGGTAAATCTTATTGAGCCTCGAGGGCTCATTTACGAAAGCGACCTGCTACAAACTAAAGAATGATGAACAGCAATGATACAAATACATCAAACAATAAACAAAAGAAAAAGTAGCAAAAGTAGCAAAAACCTTATAAGGTAAATGTACAAAATCAAAAACAGGAACAACAAATATACATATACAACAAACACAGAGCTTTATCATTTAATAAGTCTCTGACTTTGACTTTATCTCATTATTATACTAATTTCACTCATTTTCAATTGTGTTTGAGTCTCTTCTTCATCACTGTTTAAGTTTGACGTCAGAAATGGATGGTGCACAGATGTCTCCGCCCACCTGGATGATCATTGGTTGTTCTATTCTCACCTACTCACCTGATTGGCCAGAAGGAATGTCTGTCAGGAAACTTGACGTGTGGGGCAAGTTTACAACTCTATACAGCACGTGCAGCTGTAGTGCTGAGTCTCTGTAGCATCCTTCATCCACGGAGAGGAGCACCGAGGTTGCTACCTGGTAGTTTAAATGTTCTAAACACTATTTTTACGCGGTTTTTCCTTCTCACCTGTCAGGTGTCATCATTTTTAGGGGGTTTTGCTCTGCAGCTCCCTGTAGATGAAGGTTCAGTCAGTTTCTTCATGGCAAGAAGACACGGGGATGTTCGCCTAGCATGGCTGTGCCTCCTCGCGCCCAGGGACGAGTATGGCTTTTAGCCGCATCCACAAACCGGACGCCCCGTCCCGAGGCATCTCTTGGAAAGCGGCGGTCATGCTCTGCTCCCTCCTCCTCGCGCATCTCATCCTCCTGCACCTCCTCACCACCGTCCGCTGCGCCTCGCCCTCACAGGTGAACGAAGCCTCCTCTCTCGGTCGGGACTCGGGTCTTTTGAAGAGGCTCGCGCTGACCGTTGGGCTGAGGGGCTACGGGGTCGCCCGGCGCGCCCCACGGGCTCTCGCGGATGAGGTGGAACCGCAGCTTCCCGGAGGAGAAGAAGAAGAAGAAAACTCCAGGGTCGCCATGTTCGGGAAAGTGTCGCCCCGGTTCGCTGGTAAGCTCAGCCCGCTCGGGGAAGGGAGCAAGAAGATGCCCCAGGCTCTCATCATCGGGGTGAAGAAGGGAGGAACCCGGGCTCTGCTGGAGTTCCTGCGGGTCCACCCGGACATCAGGGCCGTGGGAGCAGAACCGCACTTCTTCGACCGCAACTATGACCACGGTCTGGACTGGTACAGGTGAATAACAAATATATTTATTTTTAGTTATTTTAAGTTAAGTTGATTAGTAAAGTCAAACAGAATACAACTGACTCATGACTTGTAGATAGTTTTGTCATTAAATTGCCACAATGATAAATTGTGTTTTCCCAGCTTTTTATTTAGCCCTATACATCACTGCTGAGGACATACATAACCCAGAAATCTTTATTTTAAATCTATTTCAGAAAGTAGCCTGAAAAGAGCTCTGTTGATTGATAGACCTGCTTTTACTAGATGTTATCAAGCTGCTCATTTTGTTTCACATTTAAAGATTTTACTGCCTTGTAAGTGTCGTTGGTCAGAACAAAAATGTAAAACTTTTTACCTATAAATAGCAATTTCCCCTGAGTTAGAGAGAAAAATCGTCAGTAACCAACAGAAAAATTGTTCATAATTCAGTTTTACGGGTATTTAATTTAAACTTGGCATGGTAGTTGCCGAGAGTCATCCTCAACACACACTTCAAGGAGTAACAAATCACTCCAGATGATTGCTCATTTAAAAGGTTTCACCACAAAAAGCTAGAAGTCCAGCCCCTCCCCATTGATTAAAAGTAAAATATAAAGGTGGCTGGCGACATGCATTACTTTAAGGAATGCTATGGTATGGGGGTGCACCGATTGCAGTTTTCTCGCCGATCTCTAAAAACCTGATCTGCTGATTCCGATTTTGGCCGATACCAATTTAGATTAATAAGTGACGCAGTCAGGTGTTATAAGGTCACCTTCAATTTTCGATCTTATTTTATTGAAGAACATATCCTTGAGCAATACCCTAGAAATACTACAAACTTGTTTTAACTGGCCATGAGGTAGTGCTCTGAAATGTAAATGAAGTTTTGACAATTGACAAAAAGAAATCTGTAAATAGAGTTCTCATGTAAGTATCGGCCGATCTCTCAAAATGAAGGAAATTGGGGCTGATTTATTGGTGCACCCTTAGCTAGGTAGGTGTATTTATACCACAATAAAGCCTCGTTCTTCCTGCAAGATTTTAAAGTGGCTGACATGATTTTTTTACTATGCATAAAATTGCTCAAAATATATATATTTTATCATTTAAATATGTTTGTTTTTGCAAACAAAATGATAAATCAATTTAATTTTGCTTTAAAAGTGATTTTAAACTTTGCGCCAGTGTTTATTCACGGAAAATCCGATTACACGCGAATGCAACATCTGTGACGTAGTATCGGGCAGAAGCAGTCTGCGTCTTTCTGGAGATCGCCTGCCTCGGAGACCCCTCGCTTCCTGAAAAGGTAAAACTCAAATAAATACGGGTGCAGAACTAAATTAGAACCTGCTGTTTCTTGTTCATCTAACTTTCTGCTTCCCAAACTGAAGACAACTAGCTCAAATCTTCACTTAGATTGATAAATTCGTCGGGTTATAAATTGACCGCTATTAAAGAGACGTAGCCCTCTGCCCGATTTTACGTCACATATGTTGCATTCGTGTGTAATCGGATTTCCCGTGAATAAACATGGCGCAAAGTTTAAAATCACTTTTAAAGCAAAATTAAATTGATTTATCATTTTGTTTGCAAAAACGAACATATTTAAAAGATAAAATATATATATTTTGAGCAATTTTATGCATAGTAAAAAAAAATCATGTCAGCCACACTTTAATTGCAACAAAAAAAGTCAGATCTTTTTTAATAAAGTGCAAAAACAAAAAAGCTAAACCAAAGCTGTAACGAAATGAATCATTCCACTGTACTTTTATGACAGCATTTTGTACTATCAAGAACAAATGTGCCCTTTAAAAATTATTATTTTTTTTTAATTTTACAGCCTTGCTGACCTTTAGTTGCAAAAAGCCATTTTCAGTCTCCATGTACTTTTACAGAGTTCGAACACAGTTGCGCTCTCCTTTAATGTCTCCTGTGTTTTTCTCGCTCAAGTCGAATTTGTGATTGATTTAACCTGTCGCTGTGAGGCGATGTGAGTGAGGATTGTGTGTTCACATTTCTACCGGCCGGTGGGGAGTAATGGCTCTTCCTCTCGGTGGTTCGCTGTCTAATGGGGTGTTGCCAACATCGCAGCTCTGTTATTAAGAAGGATTAGGGCCATAATGAAAGGTTACCTGAGTGTCTCGGGAGGTATAATTCACCTTTTGATTGAGTTAACGCTACACACAGCATCCTCTAAAAGCCCAAACAGACAAAACTTTTACTCTTGCTCACCAACGTGTCTCTTCTCCCTCCCTCCTCCCCCCATTCTGGCTTTCTCCCATCTCCCACTCTCAAACTGCCCTCTTTGTGCCTCCCCGAGAGCGAACATTCTCTTTTTGCCATCACTCTTTCACACTCTTCTGTTTACCTATTCATCCATTGTGGGGTTTTTATATGCATGAGGGTCCCATCCATCCTGAGGAGTTGCCAAGATTCTCTGGAATTTGGACCGCGGCTCCAATGATGGAGCTCGGTGCCGGTCCACCTGAATGCTCCCCACTGAAAACAAGAGGGCCCTTGAATCAGAAAGAGGGATAAATAACTATTAAAACAGCACGGCCCACTCTGCGGGAGTTCATCTTGTCAGCTGTCCTCGACAACGCCCGAGAGTCCTCCTGGTGATAGCTTTTGTGTTTTTAAAGCTTTGCACTGAACCAGTTGTTGGTTTGAGGATAAAGATGTTTTCTTGTGCTTTACTAGGACTTGTCAAAACTAAGAAATCAGTCTGATTGCATAGCTTAAACCAACAAGCTCCCCTCTTGTTTGAAAGCTTTTGAGGTTTCAAAGCTGCGATAAAGAGATCAAGGAAAACGTGGAACTAAATGAATGTTAACATTTAAATTCACCATAAAACGCAGACTGTTGTGGAACTTGTCAGTTTGTGGATTTTTCTTTACAACCTAAAGTGAGTTTTCTTTTTTACATTTAATGTTTGCAACATTTTGCCTGTAGACTCCTGTATGTGTGAGACAGTAGGGATGAGGTGTGTGTGTGTGTGTGTGTGTGTGTGTGGGGGGGGATGTCACTTAGAAAAAGTTATTAAAAATGTGAGTTTAAAACTCCAAAGGCTGACCAGATCGGCTGATATTAGTGCCAGTGCATACATAATCAGTTAACGAGTAGCCCTCAATTTATTCTGGACAAGAATGCTCCTCTGTAAAATATTTTATTTAACATACAAGTTATTCTAATAGTTGTTATAAGGTAGTCCCCGACTTACGAGCGTCTGGACTTACGAGGATCCGACTTTACGAGATTATCATAATTAATAAAAATATGATATTAAATTTTTTTATTTTTTTTTGTGTTTAAATGTTCTTAATTTCATGTGTACAGCACTTTGTTGCAGCTGTGGTAGTTTTAAATGGCTTTATAAATAAAGTATAATTGTTATTTTTATGTTTTATTTCAATTTTTAGTGTACTCTGTACTGTATTAGCGATCGCTCCCAAATTCCCCCCGCCTGAAATATAACGAGCAGACCTAAGCGGAGCTCCCACTGCCCTGCCGCCTGACAGGCAACGAGCGGAGCTACCAATCCGACATCCCGGGACCGGGAGCTGGCAGACATGCTGGGTGGGAGCTGCTGGCTTTTTAGGACCGTGCGTGCGATCAGAGGTTGCCTCATACGGATAAATGAGCTGGAAACTCTGTGAACTTTGTGGATGTGTCTGTTCTGGGGAGCAACAGCCGCAATCCTCCGCGATCGCTCCCAAAACGTGCCGCACGACAACATTAGCACATCGGCTAAGCTAAGGCTAGGCTAAATGCTAAGCGGACCCCACCAGAACCAAACCGAACCGGCGGCCGGGAGCTCGCCTCGATGTCCGCCTAGCAGCCTAAGATGTTGGATGGACATTCAGCTAACGTGGAGAAGCAGCTCCGACAGCCTTTTTTGGATGGATGGACTCGTTAGCACGGAGCTAATGAGTGCAGGCCTAATGGCGGTGGCTAACAACAGCTCACGCGGTCAGCTTGTTTTGGATGAACGAACACCGCGGAGAAACGGCTTTTGGTAAGTTTATTCAAGTAAACTCCTTTTATGGCTTCAAATGTATGGACTTAACAAGCTAACAGTCCTTCCTCTAAACAGTTTGGACCACGTTAGAGCAGCAGAATGTATGGAGCCCCGACGTGCTCGGACGTGCTAACAGACGAGACAAGCTTGATAGCGAAATAATGGAAGCTAACAAGGTGAGCTTCCCCCTCTTTTTGGTAAAAGTTATTCTTCTTGGGCTGCCTGTGCAGCTGTTTTCTCCTTGTTGAGACACCGGCTTCATGCGCCTGCGGCTCTGTTGCTCTCGAGTTTAACAACGTAAAGCATGTGTCGCAAACCCGCGCGTGCGTCAAACATAAAGCAGCGCCGTCATCTCGCAAAACCCCATATGAAGCTTCTTTGCGACAGTTATTTTTTTATTCTTATTTATCACGATAGAGACGATAGAAGGAAAGTAGCACGATAGACACGTTTCTATCGTCCCCACGATATATATCGTCATATCGCACAGCCCTACTGTGGGCAAAACAGCTGCTCTCTTGTCTTGTCTGCCACCCCCCCCCGGAGAACTTTTCTATGAGCGTTCTGGAATGTCTCATGGACAGAAACCTCCCTGCCTCAGTCTCAACATGCAACATGTAACTGTCTAAATGTGCTTATTGGTATAGTTTTTACTGTGTCATGCGGTGTCTTGGCAGACAAAATGTGATACTTTTTTTTTAATACCAACGCTGTGACCCTCATGGTACTTTCCTTTTTTTCACACCTTTGACCTTCATCCCGAAACGGATGAGAGAGGCCGCGCTGAAGAACATGTCATGTGTTCTGAATAAGCAGCAGCTTTACACACTCATTCCATCTTCAGGATGACTGTGCATACATAATCACGCTGTATTGGTGAAAACTGGTGCAATGTTAATAAAAGCTCTTGAATCTTGAATTATAGTACAACTGACTGTAATCTATGCACTAAATTTGAAATAAAGTCTAATTTTTATACTCTATAGGGGTTGTGTTCATCCATTAGCCGTTTTCTTGCCAGCCCAACTCCTCCTACACCTTTTAAAGGAATTTAATGAAACTTGGTGGGAAGTAATACGATAAGAGGCTGCGTGTATTATTGGCATTTTGTGCTGCATCCTTTCTATCCAGAGTTATTACACCTTACTGTATTTTTCATGTTTAAAGGAATTTGTGCCAGCTCAACGCCTCAAACACCCATAGGAACTAAAAGAAGCTTGCTGGGAAATATGTTGAGAAGTGCATATTGTTGGCATGTTGTGCTTGCTATTTAATTCGACTCTATATTAGTAGCAACAAACATACAAATCTGCACATGCTTTGACATATACTTTTATGTATTTCTTTACTGAATTTCCATGTCAGTGATTTTTTTTCAACTCTGATTGTTTTTACCCTTTATTTTACAACTTCCATTATCATGGTGTGCTGTTTAATTTCTTTTTCTACCAAATAGCTGCCATGCAGTACACTTTTTTTTTCCTCTTAAAATTAAACCAAGACTTCAGTTCGTCTTTAACTGCAATACAGCAGTTTTTTTTTAACCTTTAAAACTGTTGCTTAAATATACTGTAAGTAGGTTTAAGACAAGTGTATTTATTGCTCCGGTTTGCAGTGATCTTGTTAAGTTGTTGTTAAAAACTGTTTCTTAAATCACAGCAAAAGTGAGAAACTTTATTTTGAAGAAACATTGGATTGTGTTATATACAGTATAAATTAAATAAAGCTAATTAAAGCTCGGCTCTGTTCAACACATTTTGCCAAATTTGTGTTCAAGTCTTTAATACTAATGAAACTGTGGATATTTTTACAAATAAATTGTTGCATTTGTTTTAATTAGCCAATGAACAAGACACTTTTTAGATTTAAAAAAATTGTGGCTAAACAACAAAATATTCAATAAAAAACTATAACTGCAATGAGATATGGACTAATAAAGTGGGGTATAAACTTTCATGCTAAGAAGCAAACATTACTTCCTAAAAAGTTTAGCAAATTGTTGTAAAAAGGAAAAAAATAAAGTTGTTTGCATAAAATAAGACCAAATTTTCTATGTTCTGATTATTGGATTTAATAGGTTTTGTGAATTACTATATACAAACATAATTAATTTAAAATAGAGGCTTTTTGTAATTCACTGCATACATGTCAAGAGGTATAATCTTATATTTAAATTGGTAAAATCTAGGCTGTCTAACTTTTACCAGATGTTGCCTAATATTTATCCTCTTGATTTAATTTCACATCCACATCGAGAGGAGCCAGTTGAGGTGGCTCGGGCATCTGATTAGGATGCCTCCTGGACGCCTCCCTGGTGAGGTGTTCCGGGCATGTCCCACCGGGAGGAGACCCAGAGGAAGACCCAGGACGCACTGGAGGGACTATGTTTCTCGGCTGGCCTGGGAACGCCTTGGGATTCCCCCGGAGGAGCTGCTCCAAGTGGCTGGGGAGAGGGAAGTCTGGGCCTCCCTACTTAGGCTGCTACCCCCGCGACCCGACCCCGGATAAGCGGAAGAAGATGGATGGATGGATGGATTTAATTTCAAACTTTTGCTTACTATAATCGCAGTGGAACAATTTATAATCTTACTAGCATAATTTCCCAAAGCAAACTTGTTCATTTTAAGCAAAAACAGGTTTAAATCTAGAAAACTTCTTCATTATTTTGACTGTATGTTTTTCAGAGTTCAACATTTGAATATGTTCCTTGTAAGACACTTGGAGGATTATTCATCTCCATGAAAGCTTTACAAAACTATGTAGTGGTTTACTTGACCACTTATAGAATCTCAGCTTCCCCACAAAACTAGCTATAATGCAAAATGTAGTCAAAAAATAATAGATGTAAAAATTAAAATTTTGAGGTCAGATTAACTCATTTTGCTTAAATTTTTGCATTCACTCAAATAAAGCTGATTTAGCTCACATTTTATTGTCACGCACATTTATTGAATCAAAACTACGTTTTGGGGAATTTTATCTGTCTTTAATGTACATTTTGACCAACGTTGTATAGTTTGAATCTTTCCTTTGCTCACTCGGTCTGTGGTACATTTCACTTCGCTTTGCTCCGTCTAACCACACACACAACCTGTTCAGCTCTTGTTTGGGAAACAAACACTTCGAGTGAACAAGAAGGTCAAGCACAAGTGCTGTGAAGTCTGTGCCTCAGAGTGGTAACCATTATGTTTCTGGCCTCCTTAGGTTACTGAACACCCAAGCTTTCACTTGTCTGGACCCCACTGGTCCAGACGTCTAATGACCAGTCGGATTAGGCCTCACCTGGGGCCTCATGTACAAAGACTTGCGTAGATTTCTTACTGAAAAGTCACGTACGGACAAATCCAGAAAGGTGTCCACGCACAAAAAAATCCAGATTTATCAAACTGTGCGTACACCGGAATCCACGCACATTCCTTATGTACAACACAATCAACGTGGAATTCAGCGCACATGAGAGAGTGGCCGACTCCGCCCTTGACACGCCTCCGTATGAATATGCAAAGTCATTCAAATATGCCATGCACGACAGGAATGTCGTCTCTGCTCCATTGCAAACCATGTCGGAACGTGGAAAAAAGAGGAACTTCACGGACTGTGAACAGAAATCACTTCTGAGTGAGGCAGAGAAGCACGGAAAAAGGCTTCATTCGGCACGCACAGTGCAAAACAAACCATCCACTTTTAAATAAGAAGTTGACCAAGCTGATCTAACATGCCTGTATAGCTTAGTGGCGAACGCGCCCGCCCTTCGTCCCAAAGGTCGTGAGATCGACTCCCGCTTGGTACAATGTTTTTTTTTTTTCATTCCAGATTTAAAGACCACAGGAAAACTATTGAATGAAACAACAAGAAATAGAACAATACATGAAATGAAAGGAAGCAGACGATTTATTGTTTTGTAAATAGTTTTCATGTGTATTTCAATCTGGAACGAAAAAAAAAAGAAAAACGTTGTACCATGCGGGAGTCGATCTCACGACCTTTGGAACTAAAGGCAAGCGCTTTACCCACTGACCTAAACGTAGGCGTGTTAATACACCTTGGTTAACTTCTTATCTAAAGAAATTACATCTCATTGTTGTCAATATTGTTGCCACTATCTGGCGCATGCTTTTATATCCACTCATCTAATTGCGTCCATGTGGATGTAATAATCGTTAATCATGTGTGTTTGGTGGGATTTATGATTGTTTTCACATCGTGGACACGGTTTCACAGATCACCTGTAAGTGTCGCCAAAGGAACAATAACCACAGAAACGTGCGTACGCCAACAGGGGAGCAGCCGTGGATTTCTACGTGGATGCGCAGATATTCCCGTTCATATCAGATTTGATACATACGCCACTTTGCGTGGAAAGTGACGTGCGCAATGTTTTTGTGCGCACGCATGGTTGATACATGAGGCCCCAGATCCTGAAGTGGGTTAATTATGCTCCGTAAAAACTTGCGTGACCACACACACACACACACACACAAAAAAACGTGCAACACGCAGACACAAAGCTGAAAAACAGGAAAGAATCAGGTGTATGGCAGCATATATGGAAGGCGTTCAGTTAAACTTTCCTTGAATGTTTTGCTTGATGTAAAACCACAAGGAAGTAAATTAAAACCTTGAGGTTGGATAGAAAAACATTTAAAAAAAATTGAAATTAGGGACTTCCCTGCTCAGAAAAGACCTATTTGAGAGGGGGCAGTAAAAATGTGGTTTTTGATCATAAATGCAGCGACCCAGTGGGGATTGTGTTGGAAACCGCCCGTGTTTTGTAGCATGATTTGTTTTCCTGTGCTGCTGTCGGCCGCGGCGGCAAGTCCGTTTTTAGATGTGGATAAAACATTACACGTGAATGATTTATTTCTAAACTTTTAGGTACACTTCAAGATCCAGATGTAGACTTATTTATTAAAAAAATACTCCAGTCTGTGTTTAAAATCAGTTTTTATTTTTGAGTTATTAGCCTTTTGTACTTATTTCCCCCTCATCTGTTAGCTTCTTAATCAGATTTGTTTATCCAACTTTATTAGCAAAAGCAAAAATAATGTTTGCCCAACATTAGAGGTACAAACTTGATAAATTACCAGCGATGTTTAAGCGCGGCTGGATGACAAATTTTCCCATGTTGGTTCAATTAATTGGGTGGCTGAGTTTAAATACTGGTGGTGTTTGCTGCCGCCTTAAGTTTCATTCGTCCTGCCCGGAGACGTTTGTTGAACAGCTGGAACAAATGACACCACTCAGAGGAGAAGACCTTCCCTCTTTGGTTGGGTTTCTTGTAGGACACTGAAATTATTGTGACCTAATTATTGATAGGTTTCTGTAATCTCAGAGATCCACAAATCACTAGGAAATTTTGCAAACATTTAATCACAACCTAAAATATAAAGTCAAGCATTCACACAAACATTGCTTTTAGTGCTGCTCCACAAACAACTAAAAAATCATGCAAGTCAGACTAAAAGATCAAAATGAAAATTTGCTCATATTTTGTGCAAAAAATGTTTTTCAAGTCCATCAAAGGACAAAATAATAGTCAAATTATATATATCAGACTGAGTCCCACGTTTTAAAGTCGATGTCAACTTTTTCTTGCACTCAGAACAGATTTTTGCATCAAAAAAGTTATAGATTTTCAAAACCTCTTGGAAACAGCTAATGTGATCGTTATTTCAAGTGTAGCAAATTATTCTGAAGCCACAAATGAATAAATGGAGCAAACTATTGAGGAGATTTCTTGTGTATGAGGAGGAAAATCTATACATGAGGTTAAATAGCAGTAAGCCTCCCTTGATGGACAAAGTCTATGAAAGGTGGGCACTTTTTATTTTGTAGCCAGTTTCTCTTGAGCAGGGATTCTCAAACTTTTTGGATTCAGGGACCCCCTCATAACCCTCATGTTTATTAAATAATTTTCTTCAGTTTGCCTCTTTAATGCATTGGAAATATCTGTGTAACAAAAATACTTAAGACCTGTTCTTTAATAGTGTTAATACAATTTTTATACTTTTATACATGGGACATTTTTTATTCAAGACAGACTTAACAAAATTTTTAATTTCAACTTCCAAAAATTACAGTTTTGAGAAAATGAACAGTATCAAAAACCACTTTAAAACTTTACCCATTCACATAATGAACATAATAAATGTATGGCCACTTCTTTAAATAATTACAGAAAACTCTACATAAATTTGAACAGAATCATAACAGTAGTAGTCATATCAAGTAACAGGGATTAATCTGTAAACAGATCGATGCCGGAACAGACACAAATAGCGGGCCAGTGGATGCTGGGGGGGTGGGGGGTCTGGGAGTCCCGCCCCATACATTTTTTTATGTGATTTCCTACATTTTGGTGCATTTTAACAGGCTGTAAATTTATGTTAATTTTTTTTACGGACCCCAAGCACAGAGTCGCACCCAACCGGGGTCCGGGGACCCCAGTTTGAGAACTACCGCTCTTGAGAAAGAGTGCAAGTTTTAAGCATGTTCTGTAACGCATTTTACGAGAGAAACTAACTACAGAAAATATATAATTCTGCAGAATCAGATTTTCAAGAGCATCTGCTGTCACAGAGGCAGCTCTGTCCACGGCAGGTGGGGCGGAGGTGGGGGTGGGGTTGCAGAGGGCACACATCCACGCTGGACGTAACGTGATCACCAGAAACCTCCAGAGCATGAGCTCTGAGCTGCCTTTGGATTGTGAAAGTGATTATCGTGGGGTATAATTGTACAACTGACACTCACCTCTTGCTGAAGGCATGCAGCTCAGAATGACANNNNCACAACCTCCACCACTCTCATCTCACCAACTCCTTGACCCCCGTCGTCTTCACCATCATCTCTGCAGCTGACCCTCGGAGGCCCCGTGCAGGGGAGGTAGATAGAAGTGTATGAAATAACCAAAGTAGTGGCTGTCAGCAGCTGCCCTGTGGCATCCCGAGAATCCGGCCTCCAATGGGTGGGTGAGGACAGGCAGCAGGTGCAGGGGGTGCTTCTCAGACCCCACCTGGATCCAGACGGCTCACACCTGACGTGTTCACCTGGCTGTTTGTTAAGACCCAGCAAGAAATGGGTGCATGCTGCTTCAGTGCAAATATGTCAGGTGTTAGGGATCAGCGCCTCTCGGAGCCTTGATAAAACATGTGAGGACAGGAAGGGTGATTGATCACAGTCAGGAGGGTCGTCCAGGGGGGCTTCTCTGCACCAGCAGTGTCCCCCCCACACTTCACAGTGCCAACAAATGGGACCGTAACACTGCAGGATCAGGTTACAATGTTTCTAGGATTCAGTTGTTTATTCACTTTTGGGTTTATGTGTACACGAGTCAGCAACCTGTCTGACCCCGTTGAGTCTCAGCTTAGCAGCTGTTGGCCTTTTTATGAGGTTTCAACCCCGACATTATGAGCCTTTTATTCTGGGATTCATATTTCAAAAATGAGCACCAGAGGTCAGGTTCTTTTAAAATGCGCCGCTCTGTAAAGACAAAATGCAGTTTAATCTGTTTTATCATCGTATTGTTTTTGAAATTCAAGATGTGTGACCTTTTCAAAGCATGCTTTTCCACATCTGAAGCTCTAATCTATTTTCAGGTGATGTACTGTACCTGGAGTCCTTTACTAGTTTAACACCTTTTGATGCAATGCCCATGAATGTCAGTGATGTTTATTTTATTGAACACAGTAGGAAACCTGTCTGATAATGTTTCATGACGTTACAAAAGCTTTGCCTTCGGGCACTTCCAGAGCAAAATATGCCGGTGAAGATTCTCAGTCGTCCAGGACATGATAAAAGTCAAAAAAGGCGTTCAATACAGAAACAACTGGACTTTATTTGTAACAGAAGACGTTTCGCTTCCCATCTGGGGAGCTTTATCAATTCAATGAGCAGACCGTGAGAGAGGGATGCTATAAACAGGCTGAGCCACTGACACGCACCAACCTATGTAAATTGGAAGCTAACACACACACATACTTAGGATAACACGTACCTGTGACCCATTCAAAGTTCAGTGTGTGAAAGCAGAGCTTACAGAAAACACACACACATCCTACTGTATATAAATTGACAAATCACACCTCACACATTAATAGCAAGGACCTGTCAAAGTCGTTGTTAGTCTAATTCACAAACGAGGTTCCTCTGTTCCCATCAGGTGTGAAACGTCTGGGAATCAACCCCAGGGCCGCACCATAAGTTACACAGGTCACAGGTATGTGTCACAGGGTCACAGGTACGTGTTATCCCAAGTATGTGTGTGTGTGTTAGCTTCCAATTTACATAGGTTGGTGCGTGCCAGTGGCTCAGCCTGTTTATAACTTCTCCCTCTCTCACAGTCTGCTCATTGAATTGATAAAGCTCCCCGGATGGGAAGTGAAACGTCTTCTAAAACCAGACTTAGCTTTTTTAGATTTTTCTTCCTGGATTATTGAGCATGCATCAGGGTATTTTCTACAGTCTTTTTATCTTGGCAGGAAAAATCTTGTGGAAGTGTGTTTAATCCTTCATGACAGAATAATACTGTAGCAGTTTAAGTCAATACTGGCGTTTTTAATGACTCAGTTACCACCACATCACATTTTTATATTAATACATGTCAAATTTATAGCAGATTTTGTGCTTTGGATTCACCAAAATAATTGTAGAGGTCCATTCAGAGACGACTGACAGTTTCCTGTGATTCATGAGATATGTTGGTAAGACAGGGAAGACGGCGGGTAACCGCAAGAGAGGACTGAAGCTATGGATCGTTTGGCACCACAGAGCGTCTGGTGTTTATAAAGAGACTGTTTCCACGGTCTTCATATGAGGGAACTAAACAAACTGCAAAGAACCTCCTGAATTCATGCGCATTAGGAATTTCAGATGATTTGCCAGAGAGCTTCAGGTTTGCAGAAACACGCAGCCAGGCCGTGTTGTTTGGGCGTAGAGGAGCTCGGTAAATGATGCATGGATGGAGCGTGCATGTTTTACAGCCCTCAGTGGTGCAGATTGGCAGACTCAACCTGTACCTCTGTGTGATGGATCTCCTTTTCCCCGTTTCTCAGGCTTGCAGCTTTATCACAGGATGGGGAGACCTCCTTATTTTCCACTAGAGACAAGTCTGTATACGCACAGAAGGACAGGGAGAACCACAGCTACTCAAAGCCTGGGAACTGAGAATAAACAAATCTCTCTTCCATTTTTTTTTTTACCTTCTGAGTCATTTTATCACCCACCTCTGAAGGTGATAATATTTCAGAAAGAAATCATTAGAAGCAGGTTTACAACTGCTTAAGATTGAATGTTTACTTGATTCAAAATGGCCGACACAGCTAGGGGCCTTGAGAAAAGACAAAAATGGCCATAACAGCTGGTTTTACAGTTACTGAGCTAAAATTAGGTGTGGTAGTAGCTGAGAGTTGAATCCAGCTTATAACTTGAGTGCAAACTGATTGCAAAAAAATCTTTCATTAAAACTTTGCAGATACCTGGTACAGTATTGTTAATTGTCCTTGTGTGTTAGCAAAATATCTCATGACCTGCTGGATGGATCTTTATGAAACTTTCTGAAAGTAATCTTTAGAGGCAGTTTAACTTTTGAAGTCAACCTGTTTTAACTTACTGACCTTAGTCAACACCAGAATGACTAACTCACCCAATTTTACCAATTTTAAGCTACCGGTACCGGTAAACTTCAGTAGCAGAGCATCATCTCCAACACATATTCAGAGAGTTAAATGTTGTGCTTTTGTTTTTTTACTTAAATACTTTGACATTAACTTTGGGTATCAACTTTGACTGTGTGTTAGCAAAATATATCATGAACCACTGGACAGATTTTGTTCTAACACAAAGTAATTACTGAACGTGGTGCAGTCAATCTTGGCCAACAGAAAAATAATTACCGGTAGTTAATCTTGTAGATATTGAGCTAAACTTTGGTGTGGTAGTAGCTGAGAGTAATCCTCAACACACACTTAACAGATCTTGTCATATTGAATGAGACTGTGAGATTGATTTGTCCAAAACGACTACGACTGTCTTATCTCAGCATTTCTTAGTCAAAGACTCTGGCCTGAAGGCAGTGGGTGACGTGCATTTCTTCAAGGAATGCCAGGCCTTTAATTGTTAAGATGCTTTTGTCTTGTGTTCACTTTTCTTTTGGCACACACCTCAGTCCGGTATTACGACCCCCTGTAAAGTGAAAAACATTTAAAGTGGTTGCTACTCGGGGAAGTTCATCTCTCCCGCCCCTTTGTGTCTCCACTCAGCAGGAAAGCTTTTTCAAGTGTGTTTCATAAGCTCATTGGCTCACACCGAGCTGCTCCAAGGCACGGACTCTGTCGCACTTGCAATGTGTGCTATCTGCAGCTGCCTGTGTGGTGATAGGTTGGCAGCCGTCTTTTCCGCTCGCTTCCATTTGGGGCGCGGGCCGTGCCAGTCGCCTTGGCAGAGCCCGCCTCAGCAGAGGCTGTGGCGGACGGTACCTCAGGCGCAACCTCAGTTTGACTGAAAAACCTTTGCCTTCACGCAGAAACATGGAGTTAAAATGGCAGCAAAGCTATAAGCACGTGTGTGTGCGGGATTGGCGCTTTTTTGGCAGCGAAGAGACCAACATCCTTTCCCTCAGATGTCATTCTCCAACTTTCAACACCTCGACGTCCAGCGTGTTCTGTGTTCCTCGGTTAGATGAGGGAACAAAGGCTCGCACAGTCGTGATGATTGAATTAAAGCATGCGGAAGATTATGGTTTGGCAGAACCGTACACCACGACCAGAAATCCTGCACGATTTTTTAAAATATCTAATAATGGAGGTGGTGAATGGAGGGAGAATGACAGAGTGCCATTTAATCTGCTCTGAGGGGTTTTCTTTTCAAACAGAAGCCCAGTGGATACGTTGCATGTGAGGTTTGAAAAAGCTACCTGGTTTTTCAAGTCCAGCTGTTCAAACAAACGCTTTACATCAGGGATTTTGTATTTCTGCTGTGAATAGCTGCATTTAATAAAAGAGCCATTCTCTGTCTTGTATAGCGGGATTTTTCTAAACACATTATCAAAAAAATAAATTATAATTGAAGCACAAGTTTAGTACAATCTATTTTTTATATACCTGAGGTCAAAAAGGGATTTTTACACTCCAGCTGTAAAATGTTGTACAAGTCATCATTCACACTATTGTTTTCCTGCGTGTTTATTTTTCTGCATGTTTATTGCATGTTAACTGCTTTTGCATATTTTGTGCTATTTTAGCCATTTGTACTGTTAATCAAAAAAATCAGCTCATTCAGAAAATAAGAACTTTTTTTGTTACTTTTATAATTTAAAAACCTTTTCAGTTTAAATGTTATTGATCACTTATCATTGTTCTTCAACATCTATTTCAGCAGACTTGCTCTATTTTTGTCCATCTTTTGCTACTTTTAGGTTGTAGCTGTGGTTTTGCTACTTTTAGCTTTTGCCTGGGCTATTGGAAATGTAAAATTTTAGCTACATTGCTACTTTTTGCAAGCCTTACATTTAGCTATTGTATTGCTACTTTTGGCTTTTAGCTAGCTCTGTGATACTTGTGACTCTAAGCTAGTGTTTTTCTATTTTTTTAGATTTTAACTTACATTTCACTCTTTTTAGGCAGTTTGCTAGAATTAGCCTTTTTTCATCATTTAGTCAATGTTTTGTTACTTTTAGTTAGTGTTTTACTTATTTTAGCATTTAGCTAGTATTTTTTCTCCCTTTAGGATTTAGCAATGTTCTGCTTCATTTAGCTTGAGGAGATCATTTAGCTTTTTCCGCTTTTAGCTACTGTTTTGCTTCTTGTAGCTTTAGTGTTTTAATTTTTAGCAATTAGCTCAGGTTTTTTTTTAGCAATGTTCTGCTTCATTTAGCTTGGGGAGATTATTTAGCTTTTTCAGCTTTTAGCTACTGTTTTGCTTCTTGTAGCTTTAGTGTTTTAATTTTTAGCAATTAGCTCAGGTTTTTCTTATTTTAGTTGGTGTTTTGCTCCTTGTAAGCATTTAGATGATAATTTGCGCCTTTTAGCATTTACCTACTACCGTATTTTCCGTTGTATTGGTCGCACCGTTGTATAGGTCGCAGTGTCCAATATCTATCAATAAATTGGAAAAAATCCATAAATAGGTTGCACCGGTGTATAGGTCGCACCTACGTCACCGCCGACGTAATGCGTCATCCACCGCTGACGCGCCGCGAGACCGCCGAGTCAACCCGGCAATATGGACCGAGTGTTTAGCTCTGCTGCTAATGTCTGCCAGAAGCTAACAAAGCTAAAAACGAGAGGAGTCCGTCTCTCAGAAAATGAATAAAAAATCGAATTTTAGGTCAAATGTTTTCTCGAGACCATAGTAACGTACATTAAAGCTCCTATAATTGCACTCTGTAAGCAGAATAAATATACACCGAGTGGTTTTGAAGCTATTTAGACGTTAACAGAAGTACACAGACATAAAACGAAGGCCAACACGAGACCAGTCCGCCTCTGACACGAATAAAAATCGAATCTCATCTCAAATGATTCATCCAGGACATAGTTAAGTACATTGGAGTGTTATAATTACTCTGTAAGCAGAAATAAATATACACCGAGTGGATTCGAAGTTATTTATAACAAATACAGAAGCTAACACTAGAAGCTACATGCTACAAAAATATCGTTTTTTTTTTTTTTATCTCAAACATCTAATAAAGGTACTCACTTGTAAACGTCCACACTGTGATTCCATTCCATTCTGTAAGTTTCAGAAAAATCCGCTGAGTGGTTCTTGACTTATCTTGCTGACAAACAGCAAACAAACAGAGCTAACAAGCTACATCCAGCCCCGAGGCAGAGCTGGAAACGGTCTACTTCTTGGGTTGGTGTACTCCTCTGGAAGTGCACTTGCACTGCCCCCTGGTGGCCGAAACTGGTACTGCACTTGCACTGCCCCCTGGTGGCCGAAACTGGTACTGCACCATTTTATGCAACAGGGAAAAAGGGCCATAACTCAGCCAAAAATTGGTCTAAAAATATGGAAAAAAATCCATAAATAGGTCGCACCGGTGTATAGGTCGCAGGCCTTGAAAAACCATAAAAAGGTGCGATTTATACACCGAAAAATACGGTAATTCTTCTTTTAACGAGCTTTGCTCATTTTCCGACATGGGGACGATGCACGCTGCGCGTTCAGTTGAAGCAGTCTTTGTATTTTTTGAAGTGAGGTTCTGTAAATGTTGTAAACATTAAACATCTTACCTGATGTGGATAGCTCTTTGAACCACATCAATTTGGAGAAATAATGTTTAACAATCATAGCCAAGATTACTGTGGATTGTTGTGATTTTAAAACAACTTCAACACATAAAAAGCTGGGATACAATAAAAAACATATCTGAGTTAATTACAGGCCTTGTAACGATTAACCTTGGTTAATTGTATTTTGATTGCATGACACAATAAGCAAAATTTTCAATTCTAATACAGTAATTTATGATTGATGGCTGAATCATTGAACGGTCATACCTGAACCCAAACAACAAAATGTTCATTTTCCATCTTATAACTTAATTTTGTAATACATTCATGAGTGCATTATTAAAGCTCCCCTGACATGATCTTTCAACTTTCCAAAAAATGGCACAACATATATAAATATTAAGATTGACCTCTGACCGTTTTTGCTAAAATAATGTTAAATGAATGAAAATTCCTCCCAAAAACAGTTTAAAATTAGCGCCATTTTTTAAACACGATAAATAGGGATTTCGCCGTCGCAGGATGATGACGTCATAACAAGAGACGTGTCTACTGCGCAGCTTGAAAACAATGGAGGAGCTACAAACTCGATCCGTCCAATTTAGCCATTTAAAAGTTAATATTTTAGCGGATTGTCTGCAGAGAAGCCAAAGTTATTTCCAGTAAACAGCAGGTTATAATTTTTTTTCAGCTCCTGCTGGTTTTTGGAGACTTTTCACTTCAGGACGTGAGCAGCTCTGTGAGGACTTACAGCATAGTTTCCACAGCACTGAAATGGTAATATATTAGTTAATGGTTCTAATAATTATTCAACATTAATTTATAGTTTAAAAAATTAGTCCCTTTTAAAATATCTGTTAAATATATTATTCTTTTATTTTATTTTGTTTGTGTTTTCAGGTTTCCAGGTCTCCAGTCCATCACCTGAGGCTCTTCCTGTTGAACCACTAGTACAACCCAGACTTTCACATCACAGCAGGTAAGATTGCATCAACGAAAAGAATAGTACTCAACAATATTCTTTGATGTAAATCTGTTGATTTTCTGTGGTTCTGATGAGGGAAGTGACAAAGTGGATGCAGCATTCAGTTTATAAACAAATTAAAAAGGTAGTATTTAAGCTAAGTTAAAGCTACAGACTTTAATATAAGGACATTAATGTTAAACTGAATTAATAAGGCCCAAAGTATACAATGAGCAGTGAGAAGGCCATGCAAAACGACTGTGATGCTGAAGCTGTGGAGGTGACAAGACACCTCAAATGAGCAACCGTGTTATGCCACACAATATGGAATAACAGTACCGTATTTTTCGGATTATAGGTCGCACCTTTTTATGGTTTTTTTTCAAGGTCTAAGACCTATACACCAGTGCGACCTATTTATGTATTTTTTCCCCATATTTTTAGACCAATTTTTGACTCAGATATGAGCCTTTTTCACTTTGGCAGAAAATGGTGCAGTACCACTTTCGGCCGCTAGGGGCGCTGTGCAGTACCACTTCCAGAGGAGTACACCGACCCATTTCCTGCTCATCTCTCTGAAAAAAAGCTCCTCTGCTCAGACTGATTCTGTCGACCTCCTGGTCTGGATGTAGCTGTTAGCTCTGTGTTTCTTAGCTGTTTATTTGCAAGATAAGTCAAGAACCACTCAACGGATTTTTCTGAAACTTACAGAATGGAATCACAGTGTGGACGTTTACAAGTGAGTAGCTTTATTAGATGTTTGAGATTAAAATAATATAAAACAATCTTTTATTAGCATACGGTCCCTTACCAAAAAGAAGTATACTTTAAGTATATGTTGTTAAGTATACTTAAGTATATAAAGTATATGTCTCTAAGTGTACTTTTAAGTATACTCGCAGTTTACTTACAATAAACTTTTTTTGTACTAAATTGGCCCATTTTAGTATACTTAAAGTATACTAGGAGTACACTTTTTATTAGACTTCCAATGTACTTATAGTGTACTTCAAGTTCATATTTTAGTTTATTGAAGTATACTTAAAGTATACTAGTAGTACACTTTTTATTAGACTTCCAATGTACTTATAGTGTACTTCAAGTTCATATTTTAGTTTATTGAAGTATACTTAAAGTATACTAGTAGTACACTTTTTATTAGACTTCCAATGTACTTATAGTGTACTTCAAGTTCATATTTTAGTTTATTGAAGTATACTTAAAGTATACTAGTAGTACACTTTTAATTAGACTTCCAGTGTACTTCAAGTTCATATTTTAGTTTATTGAAGTATACTTAAAGTATAACACTAGTATACTTTTCTTTATACTCCAAATGCACTTGTTATATACTTCTAGTTCATACTTTAGTTTATTACAGTATACTTAAAGTATACCACTAGTACACTTTTTCATATACTTCCAATGCACTTGTTATTTACTTCTAGTTTACAGTTTATTTTATCATTTAAGTTAAATTTTTGAATTTCTAAAACTAATACCATGTTGTCATTGTAATTGTTATGTTACACTTGTAAGTTTGCTTAACAATACTTGCACAATACTATTTACAGTATATGCTAAAAATTATTTTTTAAAGTATTCTGAAAGATGTGTTTACAAAGTCATAAAACAAGGTCTTGAGAACTTCAATATTTTTATATAAAATTAAGGTGCAGCTCAAAAACAGTTTACAAAACAGCAGCAATTAAAATGAATCCCTTCCCAGTTTTAAAAATTGAAAAGGAAAAGGTGCACATTTGCATTTCAAGGTGTAAACATAAAGTCCAGAACACAATGTAAAAATG
Organism: Garcialebias charrua; assembly: GCA_038048925.1. Lineage (NCBI taxonomy): Eukaryota > Metazoa > Chordata > Actinopteri > Cyprinodontiformes > Rivulidae > Garcialebias > Garcialebias charrua. The sequence continues at coordinate 2,551 of JBBPBX010013289.1, read as the reverse complement.
TGTGCATTTGCTTAAACAAAGCAAAAATAGTGTCTCCAACTGGAAACTGAAGTCTTTCCTTTTCAGAAGGCATCTTCACATCTTTGGGGGGGATAAGAAAAAAAAAAAGTTCACCGGTAGTTGTTTATGTTGCTTTTTTTCTTCTTCTTATGACTCTTCGCACATCTTGCATGGTGGTGTCAGGGAACTTTGGCTTGGTGTAGACTGAAAAAAAAAAAAACACACCAAAAAAACAGAAATTACTCCAATGTTATGTTATTCTATCATCAGTGTAATTACTCTCACATCAAACATATCCTTAAAATATGTCTCTAGGTTTCACGAGTGATAAACAATAACTTATTATTAAAGGGAACCACAATTACTTTTAAACATTTGACTTTATTTGATAAACTTTTATTTTAACTGTAAAAATACTGTAGGGTGGTTTAGTTTTGTACATTTTTAAAATATATTTTCATGTGTTAAAATATACACATGTTAAAATATACTTTAAAAATTTACAAAACTAAACACCCTACAGTATTTTTACAGTCATTGTTTTACAGTTAAAATAAAAGTTTATTAATTAAAGTCTAATGTTAAAAGTAATTGTGGTTCCCTTTAAAAAAAAAAGTTATGCTCTCAGATATTTTTGATTTAACAACTACGAATAATACCCATAACCTGCATTTAACTTTGATTGTAAACTTTTCCGAGGCCATGGTCTTGAGCCGGAAAAGGGTAGCATGCCCTCTCCGGGTCGGAGGTCCTGCCCCAAGTGGAGGAGTTTAAGTATCTCGGGGTCTTGTTCACGAATGAGGGAAAACTGGAGCGTGAGATCGATAGGCGGATAGGTGCAGCGTCCGCAGTGAAGCGGGCGCTGTACCGGTCTGTCGTGGTGAAGAGAGAGCTGAGTCAAAAGGCAAAGCTCTCAATTTACCGATCGATCTACGTTCCCACCCTCATCTATGGTCATGAGCTTTGGGTTATGACCGAAAGAACAAGATCTCGGATACAAGCGGCTGAAATGAGTTTTCTCCGCAGGGTGGCTGGACTCTCCCTTAGAGATAGGGTGAGAAGCTCAGTCATCCGGGAGGGACTCGGAGTAGAGCCGCTGCTTCTCCACATCGAGAGGAGCCAGTTGAGGTGGCTCGGGCATCTGGTTAGGATGCCTCCTGGACGCCTCCCTGGTGAGGTGTTCCGGGCATGTCCCACCGGGAGGAGACCCAGAGGAAGACCCAGGACACGCTGGAGGGACTATGTTTCTCGGCTGGCCTGGGAACGCCTTGGGATTCCCCCAGAGGAGCTGCTCCAAGTGGCTGGGGAGAGGGAAGTCTGGGCCTCCCTACTTAGGCTGCTACCCCCGCGACCCGACCCCGGATAAGCGGACGAAAATGGATGGATGGATGTAAACTTTTTTTTATTATTATAGAGCACATAACCAAATCCAATCTAATCCATATGGTATCAGTGAATGGCATTTTTAGGTGATTGTATCAGAATCTGCATCATAAACCGTGAGGAGCATGGAACATTACAGTAATTTGTTCATAAAACGAGAAAAAACATTAGGAATGTATTTTAGAATGAGTTTTGTCCTACATTATACACTCACCAAGTATCAAGCTTTGTGTTGTCCAAAGGTGGCTTTGACTCCACATCTTTATGAGCCCCCGATTGCCTCCCAGTCAAACTTCAATTGGCCAATAACTCTCTCCCGTAGATGAGCACCAGCAAGGCTGAGCTGGTAGTCCGTAGAGACTTCACCTTTCGCCTTGGGACTTCTACATCTGGCACAACAGGCACGTGCAAAACACATGGATCTTGTTAACCAAATAATGATTAAACATTTATTTACAGTACAGTATTTGGAAATCTATAGTATATATTCATCTTTGCAATGAATATGCCTAAGCATATTTTCTATAGCTTTATTGCATACCATCAAGGGGTATCATATCACTTCTCATCTATCATTTATGTGCAATCAAAAGATGTAGAAAGAAGTTGTATTGTAATGATTCCCAAATGGATCAATAACATATAGTATCCATGCATTCAGTTAATTACCATGTCATCAGGGTCAGACAACACTTGAACAGAGATGGGTGGAGCAACAAGTGTACAGCTGGTGTTGAGTGGATGGAAGCAACGCTGAGATCCGATCGCCACATCTTTAGACTTTTTTCACAACTGCTGGAAGCTCTGTAAAAGAAAAAGAAAAAACAAGGGGCAAATGAACAAAAATTGTGTATCACTATACAGTACAGTAGTGTTTTGAGACCATTCAAAATTTACATTAGTCATTTGTGCAATGAAGAGCTGAAATATAAAGGAGGAACAGGAAGAAGGAGACTGATCTATAGAATCAATACAACATTCAAACAAGGCATTCTCCATTTCCACATCTGGTTTTAAAAATGTTGACATTATGAATGTTTTTGTATTGCTCTCATTTTGTTTGAATTTGTTTTTCTTTATAGGCTTGTTTTGTATTGGATGCTCAGATGCATCATGTGACTTTTAATTTACTGCACCTGTGCAGCTTTAATTAATAAAAGGTGTGTGC
>JBBPBX010013288.1:35568-52608 GCA_038048925.1 Garcialebias charrua | reverse complement strand
TGCTATTAGCACGCAGTGTCATTGTCTTCAAGATGATCGGCTATTTTCTTTTGTATAACTTGAAAAATGCCGGTACGTTGTGTTGCATTTGTGTGTTCTAACATCGCCAGCTCTGTAGACGACTACGATCGAGTTACAGCCCTTCATCCTCGGAACCTTGCTCATCTGACATGTCGGATTTCCCCTCGCACCACCTCGTTCACTGAACGGTAAGGCTCAAGTAAATACGGCTGCAGACCTACAGTAGAACCAGCTGTTTCTTGTTCATCACTCAAACTAACTTCTGCTTCCCAAACTGAAGACAAATCGCTCAAATCTTCACTTAAATTGCTTAATTCCTCGGTTTGTATATTCTCTGCCATAGTTATTTACAAGGTGTGTTCTGGTGACTGCGTCATAAACTGCGTCATCGTTTGACCCCTCCTTTCTCCACCCGAAAACTGCAACGCACTGCAGAGAACTATTTTATTAAAAAATACTTTTATATATTAATTATTCGACGCATCTGTGTACAAAAAAAATCTAAGCTGAGTAGCTCCTCTGCTGGAATGTGTTAGTCTTGGCAACGCCACGTCCCAGACAGTCTGTGTCTCCTGTGGTGTCCCTCAGGGGTCGGTTCTGGGGCCCCTGCTGTTTTCCCTTTACATGCTGCCTTTAGGTCAAATTATTAATCAGTTCAACATTTCTTTTCACTGTTATGCCGACGATACACAGCTTTACATCAGGACTGGAGCATCCTCATCTTCCACCTTGTCATCTCCATCTTCACTCACTGCCCTCTCTGCCTGCCTGGAGGCAATTAGGGCATGGATGAATCAGAACTTTCTTCAATTAAACTGCTCCAAGACTGAGGCCATACTGATTGGCACCCCTCACCAGGTACAAACATCTCCTATAACAAGACTTTCCTTTTCTGGACAAGACATCCCCCTCTCCACCTCTGTTACTAATCTTGGAATAAAAATGGACTCCAATCTTACATTTGAAAATCACATTAAGCATCTGTTTAAAACTTGCTTCTTCCATCTTCGAAACATCTCCAGACTTCGCCCATCCCTAACTTTTTCCGATGCTGAGAAGCTCGTCCATGCTTTTGTCTCCTCCAGGCTCGACTACTGCAACTCCCTGTTTATTGGAATCCCTGCCAAAAACCTACAAAAACTTCAATATATTCAAAACAGTGCAGCAAGGATCTTGTTGAGAGTTCGTAAATTTGAACATATTACACCCATTCTCCATAACCTTCATTGGCTTCCTGTCACCTACAGAATTCAGTACAAAACTGCTCTCATTACACATCAATGCTTACATGGAACTTCACCTGATTATCTGAAGGATATTCTTATTCCATACTCATCCACCCGTTCGCTGCGGTCACAGAACAGTAATCTCCTTCACATTCCAAGAACCAAATTAAGGACCATGGGAGACCGGGCTTTCAGTGTGGCTGCCCCCCGCCTGTGGAACTCTCTTCCTGACTGCCTGAGAGCCCCACAGTCTGTGGTTGACTTTAAGAGCGGCTTGAAGACCTTTCTTTTCAACCGAGCATACTCTACCTCCTCATGATTCTACTTTTGATCTTAGTTGATATTGTTATTGATTTTACTTGTTTTATTACTTGTTTTATTGACATTTAATTCTGTTGCACTTTGTAGCACCTTGAGATTTTCATTAATGAAAAGTGTGTTATAAATTGAATTCATTATTATTATTATTATTATTTATGCATAGTTCCAAATTCAAAATCATGTCACGCACACTTTAAAGCCTGTATAAAACAGGACAGGTAGAAGGACAAACTGTTTGTCCTGCAGGTCACATCACTGCTCAGGGAAATGCTTTTCTTCCAGCAGAAGCTCAGCAACTCCACGGGGCAGCCTGGAGGTGTCAACAAGACAAGGAGCAGCCTGGAGGTGTCCAACAAGACAAGGAGCAGCCTGGAGGTGTCCAACAAGACAAGGAGCAGCCTGGAGGTGTCCAACAAGACAAGGAGCAGCCTGGAGGTGTCCAACAAGACAAGGAGCAGCCTGGATGTGTCCAACAAGACAAGGAGCAGCCTGGAGGTGTCCAACAAGACAAGCAGAGGACCTTTGTTCCTCTTGTCAGGGACTGACAGAAACTGGGACGGCCTCGGCTGCAGCCGGAGAGCGCACGTGTCCTGAGGTCGTCCCATCGGAGCTGCACACGCTCAGCTCAGGACCATGCTGCAGGCCAAGCACAAACTAACTTTCATCTGCACGTCTCAACCCCGACAAGGAAGGGAGGGATGGAGGGATGCACACAGAGGTGAAGAGAGGCACGCACGAGTCCTGCACGTTTTAACAGCCGACGCTCTTCGGTTGTGTGTGTGCAGAAAAGAACGTGCTCGTCTCTGAGCGGCTGCAGCAGATGTTTGATACAGGGCGGCACACAGAGGAACAGTGGCTACACCTGTGGCCTCACAGCAACAACGCCACAGGTTCAACTCCTCAATGCATGTGTGGAAAACCTGTGTGCTCGGTTTCCTGCTAAAACACGCACGTGAGGTGAACAAGGTGTTAGCGTGCAGCCCTGTGATGAACAGGTGACATGTCCACCCTGGACAGATCATCTGTCATGGACAGGTGACCTCTGGGACAGAGGAAGGTGAAGGACGTGACACGTGCACGAGTGCCGGGTTATTACCGGTAGGTGCAAGTTAGATCAAAGTCTGAGCTCGAACTACCGACACTGTCCCAGTTCTCAGAACGTGTTGTTAGTTTTAAATGTCCAGACTTTATCTTGACAATTAATTTACTTCATGACATCCAAAAAAGCTAAGTCTGGTCCTCTGGACATTCAAAAAACAAAACAAAACAAAAAAATTGTAGAAACTTTTCGTCTTTCGTCCGAAAGACTTCCTCAGTCTGAGCTGCTGCATTCAGCTCAGACTTATAAATAGCGCCTTCTCACAGTGAATCAACCAGTTCCATTGGAGAGTGACTGCTCTAACCACTCAGCCACATAATGGACATCGAGTTCCACCTGCAGGATGTCGTCCTTCAGACAAACAAACGTCTTGTTTCAGCTCTGGACGTTCACGGTGACATAAAACTGAGCTGGACTTCACCGGAATACAGAATAAATACAAATAAAAACAGTTTGTAAACTCCAGGTTCCAGAATAATTAGTTTAACCTCCAACAGCAGCAGGTTCCATCACGTCAAACAAACATGAAGCCAACATGTCGAAGCTGTTATTAGTGAAAAACTTCATTTTCACAGGAACTCAGAGGTTCAGGATCAGCCAGGAGCTGATGATCAGATGGATCGAGATCAGCCAGGAGCTGATGATCAGATTGATCAAGATCAATCTGATCATCAGCTCCTGGCTGATCTTGATCCATCTGATCATCAGCTCCTGGCTGATCTTGATCCATCTGATCATCAGCTCCTGGCTGATCTTGATCCATCTGATCATCAGCTCCTGGCTGATCTTGATCCATCTGATCATCAGCTCCTAGCTGATCTTGATCCATCTGATCATCAGCTCCTGGCTGATCTTGATCCATCTGATCATCAGCTCCTAGCTGATCTTGATCCATCTGATCATCAGCTCCTAGCTGATGATCAGATGGATCAAGATCAGCTAGGAGCTGATGATCAGGTGGATCGATTGGCTGATCCTCCACCTCTAAGCAGGAGTTATTGCTGCTCTGGAGCATACAGGTGTGTGTTAACACAACCCCAGGATGGAAATACATCAGCAATAACATCAGAGGCAGTTGTTGCTGCCCATCAACGTGAGGAGGGTCAGAACCAGTACAAAGCACAGACGTTTACCCAGAATGCACTGCAGCAAACAGCTCCTCCCAGCTGTCAGCACGGTGGTGGAGTGCTGATGGTCTGGGCTCCTTCAGTCCCTGAGTGGACCAGAACTCCTCTGTGGACCAAAGGTTCTGGAGTCAGACGAGTCCATCTGTCCAACAGCTTGGACCAAACTGGGTCCAACAGAACCACGACCCCAAACAGAAGCTGATCCACAACAGAACGGGTCAAAAACTAAAGAGTCATCCACAGAAGAACCTCGGGGACGGGTCGGACAGAAGCGTGGGTCGACATCAGCTGTCCTACAGAACACCACCGAGTGCTGCTGGAGGAGCTTCTCCAAACATCTGGATGAGAGCCAGTTGTCACTCACAGCTGCAGCCTCTGGTTTGGACTTGATCAGTGCCGACGCAGCGCAATCCGTCCACTTTTTCTTCATTACATCATAATAATTGCTGTTAAAGATCTTTTTTTTTTCTTCATTACATCATAATAATTGCTGTTAAAGATCTTTTTTTTTTCTTCATTACATCATAATAATTGCTGTTAAAGATCTTTTTTTTCTTCATTACATCATAATAATTGCTGTTAAAGATCTTTTTTTTCTTCATTACATCATAATAATTGCTGTTAAAGATCTTTTTTTTTCTTCATTACATCATAATAATTGCTGTTAAAGATCTTTTTTTTCTTCATTACATCATAATAATTGCTGTTAAAGATCTTTTTTTTCTTCATTACATCATAATAATTGCTGTTAAAGATCTTTTTTTTCTTCATTACATCATAATAATTGCTGTTAAAGATCTTTTTTTTCTTCATTACATCATAATAATTGCTGTTAAAGATCTTTTTTTTCTTCATTACATCATAATAATTGCTGTTAAAGATCTTTTTTTTCTTCATTACATCATAATAATTGCTGTTAAAGATCTTTTTTTTCTTCATTACATCATAATAATTGCTGTTAAAGATTTTTTTTTCTTCATTACATCATAATAATTGCTGTTAAAGAACTTTTTTTTCTTCATTACATCATAATAATTGCTGTTAAAGATCTTTTTTTTCTTCATTACATCATAATAATTGCTGTTAAAGATCTTTTTTTTCTTCATTACATCATAATAATTGCTGTTAAAGATCTTTTTTTTCTTCATTACATCATAATAATTGCTGTTAAAGAACTTTTTTTTTCTTCATTACATCATAATAATTGCTGTTAAAGATCTTTTTTTTCTTCATTACATCATAATAATTGCTGTTAAAGATCTTTTTTTTCTTCATTACATCATAATAATTGCTGTTAAAGATCTTTTTTTTCTTCATTACATCATAATAATTGCTGTTAAAGATCTTTTTTTTTCTTCATTACATCATAATAATTGCTGTTAAAGATCTTTTTTTTCTTCATTACATCATAATAATTGCTGTTAAAGATCTTTTTTTTCTTCATTACATCATAATAATTGCTGTTAAAGATCTTTTTTTCTTCATTACATCATAATAATTGCTGTTAAAGATCTTTTTTCTTCATTACATCATAATAATTGCTGTTAAAGATCTTTTTTTTTCTTCATTACATCATAATAATTGCTGTTAAAGATCTTTTTTCTACATTACATCATAATAATTGCTGTTAAAGATCTTTTTTTCTTCATTACATCATAATAATTGCTGTTAAAGATCTTTTTTCTTCATTACATCATAATAATTGCTGTTAAAGATCTTTTTTCTTCATTACATCATAATAATTGCTGTTAAAGATCTTTTTTTTCTTCATTACATCATAATAATTGCTGTTAAAGATCTTTTTTTTCTTCATTACATCATAATAATTGCTGTTAAAGAACTTTTTTTTCTTCATTACATCATAATAATTGCTGTTAAAGAACTTTTTTCTTCATTACATCATAATAATTGCTGTTAAAGATTTTTTTCTTCATTACATCATAATAATTGCTGTTAAAGATCTTTTTTTTCTTCATTACATCATAATAATTGCTGTTAAAGATCTTTTTTTTTCTTCATTACATCATAATAATTGCTGTTAAAGAACTTTTTTTTTCTTCATTACATCATAATAATTGCTGTTAAAGATCTTTTTTTTTCTTCATTACATCATAATAATTGCTGTTAAAGATCTTTTTTTTCTTCATTACATCATAATAATTGCTGTTAAAGATCTTTTTTTTCTTCATTACATCATAATAATTGCTGTTAAAGATCTTTTTTTTCTTCATTACATCATAATAATTGCTGTTAAAGATCTTTTTTTTCTTCATTACATCATAATAATTGCTGTTAAAGATCTTTTTTTTTCTTCATTACATCATAATAATTGCTGTTAAAGATCTTTTTTTTCTTCATTACATCATAATAATTGCTGTTAAAGATCTTTTTTTTTCTTCATTACATCATAATAATTGCTGTTAAAGATCTTTTTTTCTTCATTACATCATAATAATTGCTGTTAAAGATCTTTTTTCTACATTACATCATAATAATTGCTGTTAAAGATCTTTTTTTTTCTTCATTACATCATAATAATTGCTGTTAAAGATCTTTTTTTTCTTCATTACATCATAATAATTGCTGTTAAAGAACTTTTTTTTCTTCATTACATCATAATAATTGCTGTTAAAGAACTTTTTTTTCTTCATTACATCATAATAATTGCTGTTAAAGATCTTTTTTTTTTCTTCATTACATCATAATAATTGCTGTTAAAGATCTTTTTTTTCTTCATTACATCATAATAATTGCTGTTAAAGATCTTTTTTTTTCTTCATTACATCATAATAATTGCTGTTAAAGATCTTTTTTTTCTTCATTACATCATAATAATTGCTGTTAAAGATCTTTTTTTTTCTTCATTACATCATAATAATTGCTGTTAAAGATCTTTTTTTTTCTTCATTACATCATAATAATTGCTGTTAAAGATCTTTTTTTTTCTTCATTACATCATAATAATTGCTGTTAAAGATCTTTTTTTTTCTTCATTACATCATAATAATTGCTGTTAAAGATCTTTTTTTTTCTTCATTACATCATAATAATTGCTGTTAAAGATCTTTTTTTTTCTTCATTACATCATAATAATTGCTGTTAAAGATCTTTTTTTTTCTTCATTACATCATAATAATTGCTGTTAAAGATCTTTTTTTTTCTTCATTACATCATAATAATTGCTGTTAAAGATCTTTTTTTTTCTTCATTACATCATAATAATTGCTGTTAAAGATCTTTTTTTTTCTTCATTACATCATAATAATTGCTGTTAAAGATCTTTTTTTTTCTTCATTACATCATAATAATTGCTGTTAAAGATCGGTTTTTATTACGTCCTAAATCCAGGAAGTAAACGTGAGGGAGCTCTGCCCACGTCTGTAAGCACGTCGGGTTCTGCTGTGAAGGAGTCATTTCTGCCGGGTCGGGCCGCCGGAGGGGACGTTTGGGCCGGCGATGATTGTTCCGCTCCGTTTACAATGCATTTACAGATGCTTTGAAGAAAGAGAGAGAAGCAGGCGCCGCGTTTACAAAGTCCCTGCAGGGATTTACAGATGAGCTCCGGGTAACAGAGTGCAAACGTCTGCACAGGTGTGTGTGTGTGTGTGTGTGTGTGTGTGTGTGTGTGTGTGTGTGTGTGTGTGTGTGTGTGTGTTTGCATGGCTTAAGACAGCTATAATAGCTCTTCATTAGAAGTGGTTAAGAAGCAGGAAATGGCCACTTGGTGGAGGAGATAACGGTAAATGATATTGACCTTTTAGGGTGAGACTCTTTAAGGAGCGGGGCGTGCAAACAATGCACATGGAGTTTTACTAAAACGCCCCCGTCAGCACCAAATTAAGGATGTATGCAAATGATACAGCTCTGTCATGAAAATGTAAATATGTTCATCACAATTAACAGAGTGTTGTCCTTGGGCGTCCTGAAAGGCGCTTTTTAAATAAAATGATTATAAAGAAAATAGAACTTTCAGAGCTAATGTGCAAACTGTAACAGTGTACCGTATTTTCCGGAATATAGGTCGCATTGTCCAATTATTGCCAAAGAATTGGGAAAATCCATATATAGGTCGCACCTACGTCAAAATGTGGACCGTGTTTAGCTCTGCTGCAAATGTCTCTTCCACAGGAGCGCACAGCAAGGCTTTTAAGAAGATTAACACTTAAAAACAATTATTTGTTTGATAAAAATTATAGCAAATATGTGTCTGAGCTGAACTTTTCTTTAATAAATGAATAATTTTAGCAGGATAAACACCTAAAAATATATATTTGTTAGCTGACATTATTGTAAGAGTGTGTCTCAGTTTAATTTTTGTTAATAAATGATTACAAATCAGCTTATTTTATAAAAAGCCATAAATAGGTTGCACCTGAATACAGGTCGCAGGGTGTGCAAATATGATAAAAAGCCATGACCTATATTCCGGAAAATACGGTATACATTTTAAAGCATCAACTCATTTGTTTGTTACGTCGTGTGGACCTTTGAAACAAGGGAAATACTCTGGTTCGCCACAGGAGTGAACGTGCAAACAGGACAGACATCTCAACAGAAGTCGGGTCATAAGAAACCAGGTGTGTCTGAGACGAGCCCGGTGTGGAAGCTCTACTTACAGGTAATAAGAGTAGGAATAAGCATGTCTTCTGAAGCAGGGTGAGGTGAGGCCGATGGTGACAACAGAGCAACACCCAGAAGAAGGACAAACACACTGGATTAGTTCATTCTGTGTGCGGGGGTGGGGATAGAAAAGATTAAAATAATTTTCATTCCACTATTTCTAATCTTCATGCACCTGAACAAGCTGCTCCTCTGAGTGTCCTCGTATTTCTGAGACCTGGCGTCTTTTAGTTCACAGATGCTGAGCGGCTCTGGTCACAGTTTAAATCAAGTCGCCTTCCTGTAGGTCTACTTTTATCTTTACCGCTGATCAGCTGATCCTCACATGATCATGGAGGCAATTTTGAGGCTTATTAAACATCATATTAGATTTTCATCATCAAATCTCTGGAAATATTTACTAACCTTGTGCGTGGAGCCTCAGTGGTTGAGTCTAATGACTGAGGGGTAATAAGAAACTTTATGAGTTGTGAACCTTCTCGTGCTCATTAAGTGTAATTTATCCATCGTTGACTCTCCTGCGTCACACGATGTTTGGCTCTCTGTGAAACGGCTGGGGTTACATGACGGATTGGCTTCATCTTAAATGATAAAATTACATCTCTGCAATAAAATAATGCAATCTGCAGTTTATTTAATGCAGATTTTATTTTGTATTTTTCATCCACTGAGCAGTAATGACGATATAAGCTGCACATTTTTCACAATATATTAAAAATACGATGGATTTTGAGCTGATTTAAAGTTTATGAACTGTTCAAGTTTTGTTTTAAGATTAATTTTAAAATGGTTCTGCTTCATGTGTGAGCACAGAGCTCAGTAAGTGTTTAGATCCACTGAACCTGTAAAGCCACCTACAACATCTGGATGATGAAAAAGACAAGTGTTGCCTCGGCCTCCAACAGGCGGTCGGTGGAGAAATGATGGGATGAGGAGAGAAGAAGAAACGGACGGAGACGACAGGAGCACAAATGGAATGAATCACGAGTTTGTTTCATGGCTGAACCCACGTTGGTTTAAACGGTTCCTTCAAACAAAATGTATGACTTTATAGTTTTAGCTCTTGTACGAGCAGGAGACGTGGTTTTCTGTTTATTTATAATAAAAATAAATGAAAATGATCAAAGTGAGGCAAAAGTTCTGGTGAGGTCCAGTTATTTTCCTCATTTTTAGTTTGATCTATACGTCTGCACCACACTTGACCAGTGCGTGCGTGCGTGCGTGCGTGTGTGTGTGCGTGTGTGTGTGTGTGTGTGTGTGTGAGAGAGATACTGTCCACCCTGCAGCATCTCTTTAATCGCTTGTTGGCAACTTCTCCCTCAAGCACAAACCCTTCATCTGGAGAGATTCCAACAATTGGAATCTCTTAATATCTAAGAACACACACACACACACACACACGCATGCCCGCGCACACACTCACGCACACAGAGCAGGTTTAAAGAGGATCAATATCTGTGTTCCTAAGAACTTGAACACTTAAACAAGAAATAAAACGTTACCAGTAAGAAAAAAGCTGACACAAAAATTTCTGAACACACGCACACACACACACACACACGCACACACACACACACACACACACGCACACACACACACACACACACATGTGTACGTATCTGTCCCCACTCCTGTTCTGAATAAGCTTAAGCCCCTCAGACAGATCCTTGCAAAGTGTAGCTATAGATACCAGGTCCAAAGTGGAACAATCATCAGTCACCTCCTCTACATGGATGACAGGAAGCTGGATGCCCCCCAAAAACTCTCTGAGACATCGTCTAACTGATCCTCCTCACCAGGACACACATCCAGGACATTGGAAGGTGATTCAAACTGGATAAATGCAGTCGGAGGGTACAGTATGCAAGAGAGGCAAGGTGATCACACCTGAAGGGGTTGAACTACCTGAAGGCAACATGCAGATGTCCAGGACCAGGACAGATACCCTGGAATCCCACTGGCAAATGTAAATCACAGTGAGGCCACAAGAAAGTCAGCCACGACCTACAGAGAGCGAGGCAGGTCCTGAAGGGTCGGCTGAACAACAGGAACAAAGTCAGAGCGTCTAACGTACGCAGTGCCATCCTCACATACCCAGCGGGTATACTGGTATACCCGTGACTCAACGAGGCTAGCCTGTATAAATAAAGGTTGAATGAAGGTTGAATGAATGAATGAATGGTATAATAACCTGGCCAAAGGAGTAAGTGTTGCCCCGGCCCGGCAGCCTCATTGGTTCTGGATGGAATCTGGTCACTGACAGTGCTTATCAACCTGTGCAGTTTTTTTGTTTTGTTTTGTTTTTCGTCCATGTCCTGACTTGGTTTCTATACCCACGGTTGTACGGACACCTTTCTGTATGTTGTCCACGTTTTTGAATTAACGGTATGTTATTATTTTATTTTATTTTATTTTTTATTAGTTGTTTGTCTATAATTTATTTATATTATCATTATTACTGTTTGTAGCAGCAGGATGGGGATAGATAAGGAAGGGTAGGGGGAACAGGAAGAAAAATAAAATATGTCATGCCTGTTTTTGTTTCTGTTTTCACGTACATGTACTGTTGTTAATGGATGCTTAAATAAAATTATTTAAAAAAAAAGGAGTAAGTGTTGTTTGTACAAACATCTCTTAAATATTTATTCTAAATGTGAGGGGGCATTAAAGTCGAGGGTTGCACCGAGCCTCTGAAATCTGCTGCAACAAACCAAAACTAAAACTCAAAGGTGGCGCTGTAACAATATATGTAGGACTTGTATAACCGCAAGAGTCTTTGCCGTCCTATGGAAAAGACCATACCACTGTTGCAGGGTGAGATTTACTTTTGACTTATTACAAGTATGAGTAATGAATTTACTTATGAGATGGAAAAACTACACAATTTTAGATTCAAAGATCTTCAGTTCAAACATACAGGAAACACATACCTGTACATGTGTAACTTATTCTGAAAAACCTGAACTGTTCAGCATCAGTCAAAAAAGGCGTTCAATACAGGATCAACTGGACTTTATTTGTTGCAGAAAACGGGCGGCCGTGGTGTAGTGGTAATGGCAGTCGTCTCCCGATCGGAAAGTTGGCGGTTCGACTCCCGGGACCCGCACCATGTGTCGTTGTGTCCTTGGGCAAGACACTTAACCCTGAGTTGCTCCCGGTAGGACTGGAAAGCACCTTGCATGGTAGTCTGCCGCCACCGGTTTATGAATGTGTGTAGCATTCAATATATGTGTAGCACTTTGAGATTTTCAGTAATGAAAAGTGCGTTATAAATTGAATTAATTATTATTATTATTAAAAACGTTTCGACTTCTGTCCAGAAGTCTTTTTCAATTCTGAAAAAGACTTCTGGACAGAAGTCGAAACGTTTTCTGCAACAAATAAAGTCCAGTTGACCCTGTATTGAACGCCTTTTTTGATTTTATCATGTCCTGGACGACTGAGAATCTTCACCAGCATGTTCAGCATCAGGTAAAAAAGAAACATAATAAATAAGATAATTTGGTTTTGATGTTCAAGGAACAAGCCAAGAAGCACCAAGGCTGAAAACTGCCATGACCTGGGATCTGCTGGACCAGCAGAGTCCCTGTCCTCCAGTGAAACCAGTGTGACATCACTGGGAGGACCAAGGAAGAAGCTCCTGCTTCAAAATTCAGAATTGGAACCAAGAAGGATGTTTGGACAAGTTGAGGTGACGCATTCAGGCCTCACAACATGGTACCAACTCAGGCATGGTGGTGGTAGCATGTGGTACTGGAACTTTAGCTAAGACAGTTGAGTCCAACTGGACACTGATCCAGCCGTTCATCAGAACTGGTCTCTGATTGGACACTCAGGTTAACATTGAGCTTCTGGAATAGTTTCTTTCAGCTGCTCCGTCTTCAGGGCTCATCACGGCGAGAAAACTCACACACAAGAGTTTGAATTTGTTTTACACCGGATGCAACCTTCATGACACAACCTGGGCTCAAACCCGCAACTTCAGGACTACAAGACCATGACACAGATCACCAAGCTCGTTGAAAACCTGTGGACTCTGGACCTGAAACCAAACAATTTAAATGAACTTTAGACGTTCTGCCAGACGAGGAACTCTGCTCAGCCAGAAGCTTGTCGACTGGGACAAAAAGCTTGAGGCCCAGGAGACACTTGCCAAAAGACTTTATTATTTTATTTTAATATTCATTTTTATTAGTAGTATGTAAGGATGGATGTATGGGTATTTTTGTTCCAGTGATTAAAATAGTTAATTAGATAAAATGTACAATAAATGTCAACTTCAAACTAGGGGCTCATAGGACTACCGCCTCTCAACGAGCAGGTCACATGTTCAAATTCCAGCCCGGGGACTTTTCTGCGTGGAGTCTGCATGTTCTCTCCGTGCTGCGTGGGTTTTCTCCAGGTACTCCAGTTTCCTCCCACAGAACAAAAACATGCTTGTTAGACTGATGGTGACTCTGAATTGTCCCTATAGGTGTCCCAGTGATGGACTGGAGACCTGTCCAGGTGTCCCCCGCCTCTCGCACAGTGACTGCTGGACATGGACACCAGTGACCCCCGCGACCCATAAAGGAAGAAGCGGGCAAAGATGATGGATGGATGGATGGATGGATGGATGAATTTAAAGTTCAGTGAAGCTGTATGTTGTATAGTTATTCTGTCCTGAAAAAGGAACAATAAAAATTATTGATAAAAGCCTCAAGTTATCGACATTTCTGCCCGAGATGAGTGGGTGAAGGGTTCAACTCCCATGAATTCAGCTGTTAGTGCCTGGCTCAATGAGCAGAGGGGCATGGTGAAATGCAACAAGCAGCCAAAGAATCTCCTTTAAACACCCCGACATCATTTAAACATTTAAAGTGTTTGTCTGGTCATTTGCAGCTCAGTGGAAACATTTAGAGAACTCTCTGAGAACCATCAGGCGAGCGAACACGACGACCCGACACAACAAATGGAGCTCAAACAATTATTTGTCTCTAACTCGATGGAGTAAAAAGCTGCCACGGTGAAAACAGGGTCAAGCGTTTTTGCTCGTGCACCGGTTTGCGTGTGTGACCGTGCACTGTGTGAAAGTTTGTGGATCTTTGTGTAAACGGTCGGAGCCTTTTTAGCAGAGCTGTAAGTGGAGCGTCGAGCGTTTATCTCAGCAAGCTGCAGAGCGCACGCCTCAACCGCATGTCACATCTACAGAGCGAGGGTCAAGCTCGGCTGTTCGTGCTTGTGTGTGTGTGTCAGTGTTAACACACCACGCTGCTCAACACCACCCGTTTGCTGGTGAAGATTCTCAGTCGTCCAGGACATGATAAAATCAAAAAAGGCGTTCAAAACAGATCAACTGGACTTTATTTGTTGCAGAAAACGTTTCGACTTCTGTCCAGAAGTCTTTTTCAATTCTGAATGAATTTCACAGCTTCCATTCATTCAGAATTGAAAAAGACTTCTGGACAGAAGTCGAAACGTTTTCTGCAACAAATAAAGTCCAGTTGATCCTGTATTGAACGCCTTTTTTGAACACCACCCGTTTATCCACAAACAAGAACAAATCCAGAACGAAAGCACTCCAGACCTTCTGATGTGCGTCTGCGCCCTGAAACCGTTTGACGACGTGTGTCAGTCAAACAACCTCCACGCTGCCTTGCTTCTGGGCCGTTAGCAGAAGATCCAGACTCCGGATTCACCAGCTGCCTCTTTTGTCTCATCAGGATGTGGGAGTTTAATCCCTTAATAAATCCAGAGATTACAGAACTATCATGATTTCTAGATTAAACATTTCAGTTGTTTCAAGTCAAATGAAACGACTAAACTCTGCGACTGACTACAGGTGGACGGCATTCGCAAGGGGGGGGGGGGTACAATGTCTTGGGCAGGTTGCAAAGGTGCACAATCCTGTGGCTTCGACTTTAAACATGATTAAACAATGTACTTTGTCTAATCAATCCCTTCAAGTACACTCCAGCAAATCAAAATGTTACCGTGGAGGAGGCTGCACAAAGCGGAGTCAGGTAGGACGTGTGCACGGCCCAGTGCTTGTAAGCTGCGCTCACAAAAAAAAAAAGTTAAATTCAGAAACTGTCTGAGCAGAAGTCATCGCTTGTTCAAATATTTAGATTTCAGTGAGACTGCAACATAAAACGTCTGTTTTCTTCCAGCTTTGAGTTGATAACTGGTCTCCAGCAGCCGCAGCTCTTAGTTTTCATAAGAGGGCTCATTTTCTGTGGAATAATTTACCTGATCTTACAGAAAAATAAAATGCAACAGTGTAGGACTGTGCAGTAGAGCTGTCATTTCTAACCTGAACCTGGAGCCCCGCCCAGGCTGGTCCATAATAATGTGCTTAATGTGTGGACCGAGTTGGTGTCGGGCTTTTGATTGTGTCAGCGGGCCAACAATCCATTTATATGCCAACAGGGCTTGCCATACAGACTGCTGCATGCGGCCATTTGACCGTGCGCTGTCCGGCCTTGAAAGAGGTCAAAAGTTCAGTTAAGGTTCAGATGGACTGCTGCCAGAGATCCATCAGCCCAAATGGACATTCATTCAGCTGCTGCACTCAGGTGCCCTATAATCCCATCTGCCTTATAATCTGTCTGTTTTGCTACTTTGATATCTTTGTTTTAACTTTTTAAAAAAAATCTGTATTTCTCTCTTATGTTTGTCTATTGTTGATTGTTCAAGGAAAATCTACTGTTGCTGTTGTCATCATTCGTTAGTTTGTAGACAGGTCTCTCTTGTAAATGAGTCCTCAAGGCTCAATGGGATTAACCTGACTAAATAAAGGTTGAGTGAATGAATGAATGAGATCACGGAGCAGGGTCCAGAAGCAGGGGAAGCATTTAATGCGCATTGATTGCTCCTCAGCTCTGATCTTTACTCAGCCGCATGTCCACCACCCATCAATAACTATATAAGCCGTCAAAGCTTAATTAAAAATGTTGGGGGGGCGTTCGGGTCTGTAATTACTGTTAAATTGTTGGGTCGGGTGGGATTTGGAAATGATGGCTACGGGCTGGGGCCGGGCCGGGTTGGATTTTTTGGACCCGAGTGCAACTCTACTGTGCAGCGAGTAAAATATAAAACTTTAAACTGATGTGTCAAATTATTAGTGTCTGTTTGAACCCAAAATTCTAACTAATGCATGCTGCTTTTGCGCCTTTCATCTAAATTATATTTTTAGTATGAAAAACAAATTTTGTAAAAATAAATAAATAAAAACATTTTCCATAGTTCAGAATTTAACTGTTTTTGGTGAATCTGTGTAGAGTTAAACTCAGTTCCCTTATCAGTCATGTCACTCGGAGCAACATAAATGCTATGGGAAATTGCGCTCTGCGCGATTACCTGAAGGAATACAATCACGCCTTTACGGCAGGGGCGTCAACGTCGCGCCAGAGGCCCTGCCCTCTGGGTACTTAAGCCGCTGACGCCCATCCATCGATCTCTTATTGCCCTTCACCTCGCTTAAACCTGAACTCTCTCTCTCAGCGGCGGACACCCACAAGGCCTGTCCCGTCTGCTTGGGGATGCTGCACGCAAAAATGGCGCTGGACGCGCCCGAGTCTTGCCCACACTGCAGCCAGATGCTGGAGGTGGTGAGGAGGCACCGGGCGGACTTCGTCGCCAAGGCCATGGGGGCTGCTGCAGCACCAGCAGACCCGGACACCACTGAGCCTCTGACTCCCACGCCGGAGCTCGAGAGCATGGCTTTGGATGACAGCACCCGAGTCGAATGGGGCGACAGCCCAGATGTGCTGGCTCCCATGGTGGACTTAACAGTCGACTTTGACACTCGAGGCATGATGAACGAGGACGAGATCTCGATTTCAGCCTCAGGTGAATTTTCTGCGGATGACGCCGACGTCGAATACGAGGAACAGGGAGATGACTTCTCCCGCACCCCGGTGCCTGTGCTCCCGGAGACTGACTTTTCCATCCCTGCTCTGTTCGACTTGTGTCACAGAGCAACGGACGCAGTGCAGATCCCATGGCCGGAGCCTCCACCTCGTCAACAAGTCACGAGGTTGGCAGGAAATTATTTTTATTCAAAGCAGCAGGCCGCCACGAGGCAAAGGATGCCCGTCTTTCCGGACTTCCTCACAGAGCTGACTCGCACCTGGCCTCAGCCCAGAGCTCCCATGCTGCTGCCACTCTCGCAGTTTCTCGACGTGGACGGGATGGATGAAGTGGGAATAGCCAACGTGCCTCAAATTGAGGACACGCTGGCGTCTCATCTGGCTCCCAAGTCATCCGGGACAAAACCAACTCTCCCCAGCAAAGCTTGTCTCTGCTCGAGAAATGCTACAGAGCTCAGGGCCTCGCGGCGTGCGCAATGAACGCGTCCGCCATGATAATAAAATATAAATGTCACATTTTTGTCATCTGTGTATGTTTCCCATACTTGACAGACGAAATTGGTCTCTGCATTTAACCCAACCACCACCAGGTGGTGCAGTGAGCAGCCGTAGTCAGCGCCCGGGGAGCTGGGGAAAATAGATGTGCACTCATAGACACCCCAAGGTGTGCCGTGGCCGGGGTTCGAACCTGGGTCCTTCGGATCCCAAGTCCGATTCCCCTGCCACTACACCATCTTGGCCCCATATATATATATATATATATATATATATATATA
>JBBPBX010013288.1:827-28026 GCA_038048925.1 Garcialebias charrua | reverse complement strand
AAGAAAGGTCATCAGAGACTCTACTTCCTCAGACGGCTGAGACGAGCTGGTCTGAGCAGCCCAGTTCTCACCTCCTTCTACAGGTGTGCAGTGGAGAGCATCCTGTGCTCCAGCATCAATGTGTGGCATGGAGGCTGCACAGCTGCAGAAAGAAAAGCTCTGCAGAGAGTGGTGAAGGCTGCACAGAAGTCTGTTGGAGTCAGTCTCCCCACCATCACAGACATTTACACCTCCAGATGCAGGAAAAGAGCCACCTGCATCATGAAAGACCTCACTCACCCAGCACACTCACTCTTTGCCCCACTCCCCTCAGGACGGAGGTTGAGGAGCATCAAATGTAGAACCACTAGACTGAGGAACAGCTTCTACCCTGAGGCTGTTAGACTCATGAATAAATAAATAATGAGAATAAACACTGCAAAATATCACATCATGCTGATGCTGATCTGTTTTCTTGTTGCTGTGTTCATCTGTGACCATCTGCTCATACAGACTCATGTTCGTGCTGCTGTTTATAATGATGTTTTTCCACTACATTAGGGCTTAGTGTATTACTAGTTGATGTTTCTCTTAGTTAATTCTAGATGTTATTACTGTTTTTCTCTTGCATTTGTTGTTGGATGTAACTGGGACCCCGTGTACATAATCTCGTTTTCATCACATGTACCACATGCGGTGCAAATGACAATAAAGACTCTCTGACTCTCATACGAGGTTCCGGACTTAAATTATATATTTTTTAAATAAATGAATACATGTACAGTACTGTACAGTCACCAAGCACTTAGCCTATCCTAACACAGTTTTTAAAGATGAAGGAGTGAGTTGAATTGTCTCCCTCCTCCCTGCAGGCTCCATTCCCATAAAGGGAGCTAGCTCCCTTTATGTGAAAGGGAGACAATTCAACTCACTCCATCTTTAAAAACTGTGTTAGGATAGGCTAAGTGCTTGGTGACTGTACAGTACTGTACATGTATTCATTTATTAAAAAAAAATATATATATATATTTTTTTGGTGATCCTACTTACGAATTTTCGACATACGAGCGGCCCGTAGGTACGGAACTTGCTCGTAAGTCGGGGACTACCTGTAGTTCCACATCCTTAATAAAATGAAGAAAGCATGGCGTTTTGTTAGTGAATTTACATTTATGAATGTAAAATTTGGCCAAAAGAATTAGTAAGTTTATTATAAAAAACATTTTGCATCCTTTCTGGGGGACCTAGAAAAACAAAATAAACATTTTCCCAACATAAGGAAAACATTTGTCTTGCTCACAAGGCAATAGTGTCAAGTCCCATCTCTCCCTTTTTCTGACAGAAACCATTGTATTCAGATAATAGCTATTATATTTTTTATATACATTTATCTATCAATATGTAGCGCTTTCTTATTATAAAAACACACCGACTGCTTTAAGAATAATTCTGCTGACAGGGAACATGTATGTACCACAGCTAAATGTCCTGATTCATGCTCAAAATCCAGGTAGATGAGCCTAACAAGGTTGAGTCAGGTCCTCTGGACAGATTCTTCTTTGTTGAAATGTTTGTCTTTTATCCAAAAGACTTCTTCAGTACCACAGCTGAAGTATCAGAGGTTTGAATTATCAGGAAAGCTTCGGCGGCTATCGGCGCGCTGGCCAAACTTCCTGATCAGCAAGATTCTCTGATCCGGGCTGTGAGCTCCTCATCCCAGCTGTTGTACGAACTGAATCGCATGATAGGAGCGGCGGTAGACCACCGCGGACCTGCTATGCGCTTTGGAACTCGTTTACAGCCGCCCGGCCTCAATCAGGGCACAGATGGGGGTTTGTAGTTCGGAACCTCATATGATTCGGCGACTTTGGACCTGAACAGCACCTGGACTTGGAAGGCTGCAGTCAAAAAGAACACTGTGGCCTGGATTGAAGATAAACAAAAACTATCTAATCTGGTTTCTGCACACGACCTTGGAAAGAAGGCTGTCTGGAAACTATTCTCCTGGAGTGAAGCTGAGAGACCTTGCTGACCCCCCCCTCCCCCCCCAGAGATCTCTGTGGGTGCGCTCGGAGGCGCCGAGCTGAGACAACTGCTGAACTGTGCTATCTGAATGTTGCTCACAGACTGTTTGATCTCCTTGCATGTCGTCAAAACTGCAACAATGTCTTGTCTGGGTGTGCTTATTGCTGATAGAGTTTTTGGGACTTTATCATAGAGTGTCTTAAGGCAATCTTTGATAGATTCTTTTTTTGAATATCACAAATGATACCTATTGTGTTTTTCCTTTTTCCATATCTGTTTGACCTTCATCCGGAGACGGATGAGAGCGGCCGCGCAGAAGAACATGTCATGTGTTTGAATATGCTGCAGCTTTGCATACTCTCCCTCTTCTGGACGACTGTGTATACATCATCACGTTGTATCGGTCAGCTGGTGCAATGTTAATAAAAATCTCTTGTATCTTGTATCTTGTATCTCTTGTATATATTTTTTTAGGAAATAATCTCAACAATTTCCCCTGTGTGGACTACAAACCGGATTCCAAAAAAGTTGGGACACTAAACAAATTGTGAATAAAAACTGAATGCAATGATGTGTAGGTGCCAACATTTAATATTTTATTCAGAATAGAACACAAATCTCAGATCAAAAGTTTAAACTGAGAGAATGTATCATTTTAAGGGAAAAATATGTTGTTTCAAAATTTCATGGCATCAACAAATCCCCAAAAAGTTGGGACAAGTCCATTTTTACCACTGTGTGGCATCCCCCCTTCTTCTTACAACACTCAACAGACGTCTGGGGACAGAGGAGACCAGTTTCTCAAGTTTAGAAATAGGAATGCTCTCCCATTCATGTCTAATACAGGCCTCTAACTGTTCAATCGTCTTGGGCCTTCTTTGTTGCACCTTCCTCTTTATGATGCACCAAATGTTCTCTATAGGTGAAAGATCTGGACTGCAGGCTGGACATTTCAGTACCCGGATCCTTCTCCTACGTAGCCATGATGTTGTGATTGCTGCAGAATGTGGTCTGGCATTATCTTGTTGAAAAATGCAGGGTCTTCCCTGAAAGAGATGACGTCTAGATGGGAGCATATGTTGTTCTAGAACCTGAACATAGTTCTCTGCATTAATGGTGCCTTTCCAGACATGCAAGCTGCCCATGCCACAAGCGCTCATGCAACCCCATACCATCAGTGATGCAGGCTTCTGAACGGAGCGTTGATAACAACTTGGGCTATCCGGATCTTGATGTCGGCTACTCTCCACCCCAGAATGAATGGGCCTACCTCCTGGGTTTGGGTGTGGGCTGCCCCATGTAAGGGGCAGGTACATGTCTTGGACCTAGGTGGTATAGAGTGTGCATCGGGATTATGAATGGAACGTGTCGTTATTGTTTGTCTTTCTGTGAGTGAGGGTGAGAATGAGGGTGGGTCTGAGTGAGTGTGTCTGTGTATGAATGTCTAATTGTCAGGCTGGGATTTGGACTGCCCCCTCTCTGATACATCTGAGGCTACTTGGTGTCGCGCTCCTGTCACGTGGCCCCCTGTGGGTGTCCCTTTCCCTGTGGGCGTGCTTGGGGCCCTCGCTGTCGGGGTTGGGCACTTGGTCATGTGTCGGCGCGGCCTGGTGGCTGCTTAGTGGGGCTCGGGTCCTCTGGGCCTGTCGGGTCTGGGCCTGAGTGGTGGGCGTCCCCGGTGCCCGGGCCTGGGGCTACGTCGGTGTGGCGGGCTCCGGCGGGGGCCGGTGCATGGGTTTGTTGCTGTTGGCCCTGGGGGGTCATTGTGTGTAGTCGCTGGTGGGGCTCTTCCTGTTCTCCCCTTTGGTCGGATCTGGGGAGTTGGTAGTGGCTCGTCCTGTTCGGGTGGCCCTGGGGACTCTGGGCTCGGGGTCCTTCTTGGGGTCTTGGGCTCTGATCGCCCCTTTGTCTGCCTCGGGCCTTGGGGGGGCGGATCTCTGATGCTTCACGGTCACTATTGAATGTTCTATTCGAGGAACCTTATTCACTTATGCATGCTCACAACCACACACAAATGGGTGCAGGGATGTATATGTAGATATCATATGCAGATATGTAGATGGGTATGTGACTGAACATGAATGTATATGTATGTATACTGTATATACTATACATTTGTAGGTATGGTATGTATATTTATGGAAATCTACTGCAAGGTCATGAATGTTATTCTTTATGCATGTGTTGCTGTGTTTTGTCATGTACTTTGCAGGATTGCAGACGGAGTTTGGGTGTGTTTGCCTTGTGCTTTTTTTGTGGATAATTGTTGTTTTGTTGTCTTACTTTCTGTCTTTCCTTTCTCTCTATTAAAAAAAATTATCGGTGTGAGAGGGCTGTCTTGGACTATCCTTGTCCTCTCTGGTCCGGATGACATGGCGTCCCAGTGTTCCATAAAGAACCTCAAATCGTGACTCATCTGACCACTGAACTTCCATTTTGCCACACTCCATTTTAAATGACCCCTGGTCCAGTGCAAACGTCTGAGCTTGTGGAGCTTGTTTAGAAATGGCTTCCTCTTTGTACTGTAGAGTTTCAGCTGCAATGGCGGATGGCACGGTGGATTGTGTTCACTGACAATGCTTTCTGGAATTATTCCTGAGCCCATTCTGTTATTTCCTTGACAGTGGCATTCCTGTTTGAGGTGCAGTGACGTTTAAGGGCCCGGAGATCACGAGGCTTTTATGGCCTTGACCCTTACACACAGCGATTGTTCCAGATTCTCTGAATCTTTTGATGATGTTATGCACGGTTGATGATGATAACTTAAAAGTCTTTGCTATTTTACGCTGGGTAACACCATTCTGGTATTGCTGCACTATCTTTCTGTGCAACAATGGTGGAATTGGTGATCCTCTTACCATCTTGGCTTCTGAGAGACACTGACACTCTGAGAAGCTCTTTTTATACCCAATCATGTTGTCAATTGACCTAATTAGTGTTAATTGGTCTTCCAGCTGTTCGTTATATGCTCAATTTCCTTTTTCCAGCCACTTACTTGTCCCATGAAATTTTGAATCAACATTTTTCCTTTAAAATGTTACATTTACTCAGATTAAACTTTTGATCAGTCATCTATGTTATATTACGAATAAAATATTGACATTTGCCATCTCCACATCATTGCATTCAGTTTTTATTCACAATTTGTTTAGTGTCCCAACTTTTTTGGAATCTGGTTTGTACGTTTTAGATGCATTGCACACACAAAACTACCCGTACAATTTTTATAAATAAACTAACTGAAGCGTCTAAAAAGTAACAAAACACCATCTTGTATCAAAGCTGCTTCAAATATTCACAGTAAATTTAATATTCCTAAATTATAAACAAATCTGATTTTTAAATAATCTCCTCTCTTATGTTAAGAGTAATTTAGAATAAGTTAGAAAGGGTGTTCAATATTATTGTGTTCTAACAAAAATGAAGAACTCATTTATAAACAAAGCAAGATAAATAAATAGTTCAGATTTTTTTAAGTGAAGTTCTGTGGAAAGCCCTTAAATGTTTGTCTTAAAAATAATTATCCCATTTTGGAGGAATAAAATTAAATCCTGTGTGAATGCCTGATGTTTCCGCTTTGGGGATTGTTCAAGCCTGAGTTAGTTTATTTTAATAAGGGGCAGATATTATAAGAATTTTCTTATTCATTCTGCACCATTTTCATTCAATGTTTTTTGTCTATGAATTTGCTATATTTTAAATAAATGAATAAATAACAATAACAACAACAACATCTGATCAAATTGATGAGTTAATAGCTAGTCTGAGCAAGACAGAGACCAGGTCCAAATGTGCCAGATTATTAAATAAAACCATTTTCCTGTTATTTCAGAAGACTGTGTTTATGGACCAGTGATGTCAAACATCAGTGGAGGGTATAATAAAAAATAAAAATTCTTAACTGACTCATTTCTCAGCCTGTAAATGTAAAGAGGTCATTTGTTTATGAGTGAAAGGAATTTCAAAGTTTATTACAAATAGTAACAGTAGGAAAGCGCCACCTGCTGACTGTTCAAAACCATTTGTACATTCACTTGTTCTGCTTAGCTGTTTTCTGTGCATATGTGTAGATACAATACAGTATCAGTATGTCTTAGTCAGATGTTTTAAAATAAATAATTTAAACAACTTTATCTATTTTCTTGGGTTTTTCTGAACTTTAAAGGTGGAACATCAACTTTTGCCACCTGTGCAGAAACCATGTCAGGCCTAAAATTCTGTGTTTGTGAAACGTGTCTGTCGAGGAACCAGGTCAGCTTCCAGTACCACCTGTTGACTGAAACATGGACTGTTTCTACAAGTGAAGGTGCTCACTGTTCTCCTAAAAAAGTGTCAGTCTTATAAATGTATATATTTGTATTTTCTTTATTATTTAGAGTGTTTTGTCGCTTAGACAAAAGGTTGAGGAGTAAGATTTTACAGAAACAGCATATGTTGTTGTTGACATCATAATAAAGTAATCTAAATGATGTGCTACACAGATCACTTTACAGAACCCTTCTTGAGCTGAACACAATCTGTCACTGATGATCGCTGACTGTAAGAAAGACTCTTTTTCCTTAATGTTCTTCCTGCAGTAAATGCAGAGCCTCAGTCCAGAATGTTGACTGCACCGCAGCTTCCTGTCCTTGGTCATGAACTCCAGACGAGGATCCAGGTATCAGCCGTCAGGTCTCATCGTGTGACTGTAAGTAAATTGGCTTGGCCTGCTTCCTGAGGCACTGCTGGGTTCGCAGTTTCCTGCCCTTCTGAGTGGCCAGTCCCAGCGGGGGGAGGTACATCTGCAGGAACATCGTTGAACCAAAACACAGCTTAGTCAAAATAAAATATATAACTTCACACATATTTAAAAATAATTACTCCTTTTCTAACTGATTATACTTACAGGTCTTGGATATGGATTTCTGTAATGCACACCTTCAAAACAAAAGAGATTATCTGCAGCAACTGCCAACATTACACCAAAAATCAGATCAAAATCATGATGTAAGAAATGAAGTAAATTAATTGTTCTTCTACTTGCTAGTTACCAGCTGGCATTAAAACTTTAAGATAATCTTGCAGCATCTCTTCAGTCGTACCTATTTCTATCCTTGCTTCACATTCTTCAATACATCGCTTGATCGATTCTGGATCAGTGAGCTGAGAAAAGAAGCCCCGACAGTATTAGTTTTACAACTGGCCATGAAGTATTGCTCCTCCTGGTTCGAGAGCCGAGGGGGTTCAGACCTGTTGGTTTTGTCGGAAAAGAGTGCGGGGCTCTTGCATTATGTACGTCCTCTCGGTCTCCGTGTCGCGCTGAACGCCACTCTGCGCCTGCCAGGTCCGAGCGATCCGAAACGCGCGTGTGTACAGGGAGGGACAACACCGTCCTGCGTGCGAACACTGCCATCAGGGATCAAATCTGAGAACAGAGCATTGTGAGCAGATTAAAAGCACAACAAATACTGTACTACGGTATGCTGTTGTCTGTGTGACGATGCTTGTTTTTGGACACACGACAGCACGTCAAAATACTGTTTCTCCAATGTTTATTGGTTCTCCTGCAGAAGACAAAATAAACACATCACTTTGTCTTCTGTTTTCTGCACTTCTGGCTCCTTCACACAGTTCACAGTGCTTCTCCAGCAAAGTCAGCCTCACAATATAACAGTTATATTTCATTCAGGAGGTTTACAAAGCAGAAAAGTAATATTTTTCTTTTAGAGTAACAAAACATGACATTTTCTAAATATATAATTAAAAACAGTGCAATAAAAGAACAACAGCGCCATCTACTGGGCAGTCTAGAACAACAAAAAGACAACATTTAGTCATTACATGAACAAAAACAACAATTTCACATACCTGCAGAAGACAATAAAATAAACACATCACTTTGTCTTCTGTTTTCTGCACTTCTGGCTCCTACATGTGCAAAAATAAATGTTACCAAATGAAAAACGTGACAACACCCTTGCTATTACAGTCATTGTCCACCAGGGGGCACATCACACAATTTGGCACCAAAAAGAAAAGAGAGGGAAAATAAAATGCCTACAACCTTGGTTAAACTTGAAAATAAGTGTTACTGTAATGTTTTAAAAGATATATCAAACAATATGATTAAAAGTGTACAACTTTAAAAGTAAAAATTTCAAGAAACATATAAAATATCATCAGAGAGCCTTCCACACTTCTTACCTTCACAGTGCTTCTCCAGCAAAGTGAGGGAAAGGAAAAAACACGGGAGGAGCCAAGTGCACACATCATTTCCTCCTTGATACATTTCAAAATAAAAGACCTCAATAAAATAAAATTCACAAACATGAATACAGTGGAGTAACTGATTATCTTAGAGTATATTTTTAACTCCGTTACATCTGCATATGTAAAACATGTACAAATAGTAAATCTACCAGTACAGCCATTAGAAAGAAGTTACATGACCTAAATATTTGTTGACTAGCAGTTAGATATCCCAGTTTACTCATCGTGTTTACTGCATTAAACTTTGTTTGTTACTTCTTTGTTAAAGCCCTGTCTCAATTCAAGGTGTCACTACTGCTGCAGTAATAAGAACTAAAGTAATTTTACTTTTTTGTTAAAAATGCACAACTTGTTTTCGTGAAAAGCTGTGCATACTGCTTCAAATGCACATTTACTTTTTTCTTTAATTACTTTTTTTGTACTCTATTAATCCCCATTGGGGAAATTAATTCTCTGCATTTTCCCATTGCACACGTGAGGTGGTGAGCTACTATCTGGGGTGCCTGGGGAGCAGCTGGGGGGTTAAGGACCTTTCTCAAGGGCCCAGAGTGCATGGGCAAATGAGGGTGGAGGCAGGTGCTTCACCTTTTCCACCCACATTTTGATGTTGTTGGTCCGGGGAGTTGACCTGCGACCCTCTGATCGCCGGTCCACCCTTTCTAATCTCTGCACCACCACTCCCCCCAGATAGAGAAATGATATGAATAGTTTTGGTTTTTATTATTTCTCTGCAGTTTTCAGAAAAACACAAAATTAGAAGAATAAAGCTCCTGCCCTTCAGCTTTCAACTGACTAAATGAATAAATAAAACTTTGTCTTTTTAAAATCAAAATATTCTTCTTAAATTGTTGGTCTAGTTCAGGGGTCTGCAACCTGCGGCTCTGGAGCCACATGCAGCTCTTTGGTCCATCTGCAGCGGCTCTTGCAAGTTTTAACCAAAACTAACAAACTGAATTTTATACGAAGTTATATTGTACCCACAACCCCCAAAAAATGTAGTTTTAGCAGTTTTACTGTAATTTAATTGGCAAATACAGTATGTGGATACTAGTACATAGAATAAATTATACTCCCTTTAACTTCATGCTTTATTTCTTCTAGGATACTCAATTTCTCCACAATGAAAAATGCATACGCCTGTAAACAGTTCATTGTTTTAGTTTTATAAAAATTGGCAAAATATATATACAGTATATATTTTTACAAGAATCCAATCTTCTGTGATAGACTTAACTTGCAACCTGGATATTGGCACCAGTGATCCCCTACAACCTGAAAAGTAACAAGCAAGTAAAGATAATGGATGGATGGATGGATGGATGGGTGGATAAAATCCCATCTTTTTTTGTCTCAAGATGTAAAAATATCAAAAAATGTTAACAATCATCATGGATGTTTTTAGTTTTATAATTTCACACCTGCTGGCCAGAAACTTAAAGTGGCCCATGGGCCACCAGTTGAAATTAATGACAATTGTAGCAGGCTTTTGATCCTAAAGGTTGCAGACCCCTGGTCTAGTTGCACACATTCATATCACTCTGTGGTTACCGGTACTTCTGAAGGTCTCATCCTCTCCAGGATTCACTTTTTTATACAACAGCCATGTTAATGACATGTTAGGAATAAAAATAATTAATCAGTTGTTAAAAGTTGGTTAGTATATTTAAATGAGCTCATTCCATTAAGTGATTACGGTAAACTGAGTGGACCTGTGAACATGTTGAACATAATTAATGTGCATGACCAGCTCGCATTAAAAAGAAAATACTTTTAATCTCAATGAGATGATGTCACTAAATTGCTACATAATAGACTTGGCCGTTTTTAGAGAATGCATGCGACGTGGTTAAATTAAGAGATGGTAAAAATAAAGCACATTTAACCTGCTTGCTTAAAACAATTTGTTTTTGCACACGAGGAGAGATAATTTGTCAAATTTGAAAGGTTTAAATGTTTAAGGTAATAATAAAGTGCGTCCTATTAATGCTACTCGCGACATAATTAAAAAATATTAAAAGCAAGACCTACTTAATGCGTTTTTTATTTCTTCTTCTTCGTCGGTTAGGAAATAGCTTTATTGACTGATACCGCCACCTTCTGGATACACTGGGATTTGCTTTTAATGATCTACACTGTATTTATTGAATACTCTAGGGATGGGGCAGATCCGATCCAGTATCGGTATCGGTATCAGATACCAGCATTATTTAAGTATCGGGTATCGGATCAAACCTGCCGATACTTTTTCAATCCAGCTTCAAAGAGCACTTGTGTTCAATCACATTCTGTGACTGTACTTCTTAACATTGTGTGAGATAAACCCAATGAAGACACTCTTAAGACTTACAAAAAGGAACCCACTGACTTTAACAGCACACAGGACCGGAGGCAATTATACCACACACATGTCCTCTTTACTCATGGTGCAACTGAAAAAACTAAAAAAGCGCTAAGCATGATGGGAAAGACAACACAGCCACTCCACTTAACCATAAGAGAGTTGATTTTGTTGTCTTTCCCATTATAACCAATAGTTATAACCAATAGTTTGTCCAGCTAAAGCTGAAAAAACTAAAAAAAGTGCTAAGCATGATTGGAAACACAACACAGCCACTCCCCTTAACCAATAAGAGAGTGGATTTTGTTGTCTTTCCCATAATGCTTAGCGTTTTCTTAGTTTTCCAGCTTTAGCAGTGAGCCATGAGCTACTGTTGTTTTTAGTTTTCCAGATTTATCCACTCTCTTATTGGTTAAGGGGAGTGCTGTGTTTTCTTTCCCATCATGCTTAGTGCTTTTTTAGTTTTTTCAGCAGCACCATGAGTAAGGAGGACATGTGTGTGGTATAATTGCCTCCTGTCCTGTGTGCTGTTAGTCAGTGGGTTCCTTATTATAAGGCTTAAAAGTGTCTTCATTGGGTTTATCTCACACAATGTTAAAATGAATAGTTTGGGTGCAAAGGTCATTATACAGAGTCACATACCTGAACAGTATCGGATCGGAAAAATATCGGTATCAGTCGATACTGAGTTAAAAAGTATCGGTATCGGATCGGAAGTGAGAAATGTGGATCGGTGCATCCCTAGAATACTGTATATATACTATATATACAGTATATATTATATATATATATATCTAGGGATGCACCGATCCACATTTCTCACTTCCGATCCGATACTTATTAACTCAGTATCGACCGATACCGATACTTTCCCGATCCGATACTGTTCAGGTATTTGACTCTGTATAATGAAACTTTTGCACCCAAACTATTCATTTTAACATTGTGTGAGATAAACCCAATGAAGACACTCTTAAGCCTTACACCCCCCTATTGTGTATCTTCATTGGGTTTATCTCACACAATGTTAAGAAGGGCAGTCACAGAATGTGATTGAACACAAGTGCTCTTTGAAGCTGGATCGGAAAAGTATCGGCAGGTTTGATCCGATACCCGATACTTAAATAATGCTGGTATCGGATACCGATACCGATACTGGATAGGCCCCATCCCATATATCCAGTTTACTCATAGTGTTTACTGTATTAAACTCTGTTTGTTACTTCTTTGTTAAAGCCCTGTCTGAATTCAAGGTGTCACTACTGCTGCAGTAATAAAAACAACAGTATAAATTCATATATATATATATATATATATATATATATATATATATATATATATATATATATATATATATATATATATATATATATATACAGGTATTCCCCGATTTACGAGCGAGATCCGTCACTAGGGGGCGCTCGTAAACCGGAAATCTCGTAATTTGGAACGGCCGCCATTTCCTTCGTAAACCCGGAAGTCCGCTCGTAAATTGGAACGGTTTTCGCCAGCGCACCTAAAAACACTCTATTTTCATCTAAAAACTACTTTTGAGTGCATAAAAATGATCGGAAACGTGTGTTTATATGCTTAACTTGCTAACTGTAGTGAAAAAACACATGAAAACTCAGTATTTTTTTCGTTTTTTCCAAAAATTCGCAGCTCGTAAGTCTGGGACCTCGCAGATCAGAGCGCTCGTAATTCGGGGACTACCTGTATATATATATATATATATATATATATATATATATATATATATATATATATATATATATATATATATATATATATATATATATATATATATATATATATATATATATATATATATATACTGTACACAGTATATATACAGTATATATATACAGTATATGGATGGAATGTTTATTCTGAAAATGTAAATACAAACTGATTTATGCTATAGAGCTCATAGATTTGCCCTGATGAGCAACTGCTTAAAAACTCTAAAAATAAAACTATACCCAAACTAAACTGCAATGAATTATTATTATTTTCTGATGCATGCACAATAATCCAGGTAGAAAAATCTAAAAAAAAAAAGTAACTGAAGAAGTCTTTCAGATGAGAGAAGAAAAGTTTCTGTATCATTTTAAGGGAAAAATATGTTGATTCAAAATTTCAGAGTGTCAACAAATCCCAAAAAAAGTTGGGACAAGTACAAACCGGATTCCAAAAGTTGGGACACTAAACAAATTGTGAATAAAAACTGTATGCAATGATGCAGAGATGGCAAATGTCAATATTTTATTCGTAATAGAACATAGATGACAGATCTAAAGTTTAATATGAGTACCGGTAAATGTAAAACACCAAGGAGAAGCAACAGAAGAACTCTCAGCAAAGCGACGTGACTTGTGGCTGGCGAGATGCTTTTCACTGACTATCGCAGGGATTTCACCCCATCCAAATATTCAAGAGTATGTTCAGACCACTTCAAAAATGGCGAGTGTTGTTAAAAACTCAGAGAAATGGTAAAATGTAAATGAACAGTCAAAGTTAGCTGAACGCTGAGTAATCAACCCATGTAAATGTGCATGTAGACTGTCAGATTATGCATTACAGAAAGTCATGGCAGGTTGTGACTTTTTCTTTTTTCTGTATTTTCCAGGTAAACCTGCTGCCCTTTTTGACCAGACAAATCCTGACTGGGCTCCTTCTCTCAACCTGGGTTATGTCTGCACATTCAGCCAGAGAAAAAGCATCAAACAGGTGGCTATATGATGTTATTGCCTTGTATAACAAGCAGTCATATTTTGTATAATTATGACTCTCTGTGGTTAAGTTAAAGATGCTGTTAACAGTGTTTCATTTGAAATTAAAGTGAAGTTATGGTTTATTAACAAGTACTTCTTGTTACTTAGAAAAAGCACAAAAAGTCTGTGCTCACCTAATGCGATTTAACCATACGTCCATATCTCATACAATCCTGTTATTTTTGTTTATGATAATAATAATAATAGAAATAATATTGCATTAGTCTTTCTTTTTGAGGCCCTCAAAGACGCTTTACAAATTTCTTGCATCATTTAATAAGACACACATTCACACACAATGTTTTATGAAGTAGAAGTTTTAAAGTGCAAAAGCAGTTGATCACATATCAAAGTTATATTACAGTTGTTTAGTTGTGCTTCGTTTTATCTTTACGAGGTGTGTGTTGTACATTGACTCAGATTGAAAGTAATTACATCAAATTTGAGATTTTATTTGTTTTTTTCTCCTCCTTCAACAACTCTGATTATGTTCATCTGTTCACAGGTGCACAGGGCAGGCGACAGAAGAAGAAGCAGTGTGAAGCCATCGCAGCGGCGTTACTGGAACAGACTCCAATTCCCACACCACCTCCACAGCTTCACCACACACCACCACAGGATGGAGTTGCTGATGAGGAAACCAGTGGTGATGGTGCCAGTTCAGAACTGCAATTAGGAAACCAGAAGAGAGTAGAGTTTCAGCAAATGTTGACCAGAATTAAAAATTTGGAAGACTCTAGCTGCTGCAACAATTACATCACAGTCCTATGAACATAACATAGAGAAGGTTAAATATTACACAGGACTCCCTAGTTTTGTAACACTCATGTCAGTCTTCACTTTAGTGGAACCATTCATTCTAGAAACAGTAAAGTGCAAGATAACAAAATTCCAAAAACTGATTTTGACCCTGATGAGACTTGACAAGAAGTCTTGTTTTGGTGATGTAAAAATGTTACTCTTTAAAGTATGTATTACCGTAAGTAATTATCCGCACTGTGCAGCTGAACTGTGTCGTATGATGTTGATAAGAAACTGGGAACAATGTACATGAACTGTGAAACTGATGGACTTAAAAATAAAACATGATTTTTATAAACCATAGACATACACCTGGAAAATACTTATTTTAGAAGACACATTGATCTGTACCAGACCTGAAGTCGGTCTGCAACAAATAATTATTGTAGTTAGAAGATGACTCCAGATGGTTAATTTGGGTTTTTCTTGTGTCATCTTACTATCACAAAAATTAAATTTACCTGTCAGCATAATAGTGTTTTGAAATTAGTAGCGATAACCTTGACTTTGTAAGCTTACTATAATTTCATACGGTTATATTATTTCATTAAGTAATGGGCAAATAACTGACAAAAATAACAACAAATCTGCAGACTTGTGTTTAGAAATGTGTTTTACATTGTATCCTCTATGGCTAAAACAATGACATACAGCCTTTCTGGCATTATTCAAAACATTTCATAATTATTTATACTGCTGTGCTGAACACAACTATTTCGACCCCTCGGCAGGTCTCATCAGGCGGTGATGGCTTTCATGTAAAAAGCAACATGTATGACATAGATTTCCCCGCTATAGTTGTGGGTTTGATAATTTTTTGTCAGGTGTGGGTTTGTAACTTGTTTTTGTTTGGGTTCGTTACTTTGTAACCTTTTTTTAGGGGGGTGTTTCTAATCTAAGGCCAGGTAGAAACTGGTTTAAATCTGGACAGTTTTAGTGACACTGGTTTTAATCTGGACAGTTTTAGTGACACTGGTTTTAATCTGGACAGTTTTAGTGAAACTGGTTTTAATCTGGACAGTTTTAGTGAAACTGGTTTTAATCTGGACAGTTTTAGTGAAACTGGTTTTAATCTGGACAGTTTTAGTGAAACTGGTTTTAATCTGGACAGTTTTAGTGAAACTGGTTTTAATCTTGACAGTTGTAGAGACACTCGGTCCAGACAGACTTCGGCAGCTCATAAGGGTCTTTGCCCTCAATACAGCCAATTTTATCCAGATACCTTTGTCTTGCTTTCGCATCCAGTGTGTCCTGGTACCGCTCCGTGTCCCGGTAATCTCCGTTTGCGTCGGTCAGCGGCTTTTTTGATGTTTTTTTACGTGTTCGTTGTTGTTCGTCCATACTCGCTCGTAGCTAAATGCTAAATGCTAGTCCTTCAAGATGGCGATGACCGGAAAAAAAAACACACCGGATATGACGTCAGTGAAAAGCATATATTGACCAACCGCCACTGGACTACTCCAAACCTGGGAAACAATGACATTTGAATCGCTCTTAGTCTGACCCCTCCCCTGAAGCTACTTTGCCATGAACGACCTGATGGTCAAACACTGCAGACAACATAGCTCCCAGGATCATTGGGGTACTCAAACCCCTCCACCACGATAAGGTGGCGATTCCGCGAAGGGGATTTTATTTTTTATTTTATTTATTTATTAATTTATTTATTTTTAGAGTCAGAAAGATTTATCTCTCATTCGCACCACATGTGGTACATGTGGTATCCACGATGCTGGGTGAGACCAACCGCTGTTGTCCATCCATCCATTGTCTTCCGCTTATCCGGGGTCTGGTCGCGGGGGTAGCAGCCTAAGGAGGCCCAGACTTCCCTCTCCCCAGCCACGTGGGCCAGCTCCTCCGGGGGAATCCCAAGGTGTTCCCAGGCCAGCCGAGAAAAATAGTCCCTCCAGCTTGTCCTAGGTCTTCCTCTGGGTCTCCTCCTGGTGGGACGTGCCCGGAACACCTCACCAGGGAGGCGTCCAGGAGGCATCCTAACCAGATGCCCGAGCCACCTCAACTAGCTCCTCTCACATTGAGAGGAGCCAACAATGTGAGAGGAGCCAACAACAGTGGTTGTTTAATCTGGCTCCTCTCACATCGAGAGGAGCCAGATTAAACAACCGCTGTTGTTTAATCTAAAAAACAGAAGAAAAGTTAGACAAATGAAACAGGTCAAACACACATAGGAACAATATACAGTATTGTTACTAATGAGCCTAACATGCTTGTTTTTGGTTTGTGGGGGGAAACCGGAGTACCCGGAGAAAACCCACACATGCACAGAGAGAACATGCAAACTCCGCCCAGAAAGGTCCAACCAGGATTTGACCCGGTGACCTTCTTGCTGAGAGGCAACAGTTCTACCAACTGAGCCACCGTGCCGCCCTTTTTTTTTTTACCTGTAGGAGCAACCGGAGTGCCCGGAGAAAACCCATGCATGCACGGAGAGAACATGCAAACTGCCCAGAAAGGCCCCCTGGCCAGGATTCGATCCGACGACCTTCTCGCTGAGAGGTGGCAGCTCTTCCAACTCATCCACCACATCGCCCTAAGCTAATGTGTTTTTTTTAAAGAAAAACCGGAGTGCCCGGAGAAAAAACACATGCATGGACGGAACATGCAAACTGCACTCAAAAAGGTTGCAGTGCTGCCAGCTCATCCACCACATCGCCCTAAGCTAATGGGTTCTCCATCATTCCAAGTGTTTCCTTTTCCTTTTCTTCTTTCCCCCAGGATTGTCGTCCTCATCATCGTCGTCGTCTCTTTGTCTCTTTCTACATGGTCCTGGCTGTGGCTCTTCATCCAAGTGTTTCCTTTTCCTTTTCTTCTTTCCCCCAGGATTATCGTCCTCATCATCGTCGTCGTCCCTTTGTCTCTTTCTACATGGTCCTGGCTGTGGCTCTTCCTCTTGTTGCTCCTCTGACAACAGGCGTGATCTTTTGCTGCTGTTGTCAGTTTCAGCCTCATCATCTTCTCTCTGTCTTTTTCTTGATGTGCTGGGCAGTAGATCTTCCTCCTCGGCCTGATATACGGTTTTCCTCTTTTTGTTTAAATGATAGAAACCAGGATCGCTGTCAGAGGACAAATCTGCGCTGCTCTCTACAGATTCATCTTCTTCATCCTCCTCTCTTGGTCGCTTTTGTGATCCTTCAACTTTAGCTTCATTAACGACGTCCACATTGTCATCGTGAAAAGCCTGAATGTTGGGCTCGTCTGGACGATCGTTTTCATTCATGTTGTTAATTAAAATATTTTCAATGCCCTCATCGTTAACGTCAATATTGTTATTGTTGACGTTGTTTTCGACGTTGTCCACATTGTCATCTACATCATTGACCTCCACATTTTCTAGTATTTGGTCATTGATCTCATTGATGTCGGCATTGATTTCAACGTTGTCCACATTGTCATCTACATCATTGACCTCCACATTTTCTGGTATTTGGTCATTGATCTCATTGATGGCAGCATTTATTTCAACGGGTTCTTCATCTTCATCATCTCCTTCATCACCTATGTCAGCCAGGAGGACCAGCAAGTCGTCGTCGTCGATGTTGATGTCCAGCCCTTCGGGAATAAGTTGCGCCATGTTGCGCCAGAAGTTGATCCATTCAAGGAACTCATTCTCTTCATCTCCCCTGCCTTCGTTCTCCAGCCGAAGAAAAGCAGCGTGAAGATTTCGACGGTTTGGTCCGACGTGAAGTCCGTCTCCTTCGCCGTTCATTTTGACTAAAAAGAAGAAATGAAACGACACGATTAGAAAAAAAGCTGATTCTTATAACCTGCTGCTGAACGACAAAAGGCCATTGATCATTTATTTACTTATTAGTGGTGCGAGTTTGTCTGTTGTGTTAGCAAAATATCCCAATAACCAGTGCTTCCACAGCTAATCAACCTTAGAAATCAAAAATGTCTATAGCTCAGGCAGTTTAACATTTTACTCCAAGTGCTAACAAAACAAAACAAAACTATTCCTCTGAAAATTAACCTTTTCGATTAAACAATAAATTCTACATATGTAATACAATAGTTTTTCTCAGTTCTCCAATAATAAATAAATAAATGTATTATCTAATACATAATTGTTGAGGTGTGAGTAAAACTTACCTTTTTTTTAGCGTTTTCCTGTCGATTCAATCGGAGCAAAGCAAATTTCCGTGTGTCCAGTTTAAGCGTCGTTACGGTTGTGAGGGAGACGCGTATGGCAAGCCCTTTTATAGACGCCATAGACGCGTCAAACTCCGCCCCTCCTTGACATCACTTCTGAACTTCCTGTTACTTTATTACGTCACACTATCTGCTGTGTGTCAACAAAATCCCTTGAAAATGAGACCAACACTGATCATCATATATTCTCTATTTATTGAGAGGATCGACGGCTGTAGTTTTTTTTTTTTTTACAGAAATTAATTCTAAACGCAACACAGTATGCAGGGAGTTACACTGCCCGATCTTTTGCGTGTTTTTGAGTTTGCGTCATACATGTGTTTGCTGCGCGTTTTGCCGTTTGTGTACAGTACTTGGTTTGCAGCGCGTTTGCACCCGTCGGCCACCGTACCCTTTAAGATGCATTGCACACACAAAACTACCCGTACAATTTTTTTTAAACTAAACTAACTGAAGCAGCTAAAAAATAACAAAACACCATCTTGTATCAAAGCTGCTTCAAATATTCACAGTAAATTTAATATTCCTAAATTATAAACAAATCTGATTTTTAATTAACATCTTCTCTTATGTTGAGTAATTTAGAATATGTTAGAAAGGGTGTTCAATATTATTGCGTTCTAAGTAAAATGAAGAACTCATTTATAAACAAAGCAAGATAAAGAAATAGTTCAGATATTTTAAAGTGAGGTTCTGTGGAAAGCCCTTAAACGTTTGTCTTAAAACGTTTTGAATCTCATTTTGGAGAAACAAAATTAAATCCTGTGTGAACGCCTGATGTTTCCGCTTTGGGGATTGTTCAAGTTTATTTTAATAAGGGGCAGATAAGAATTTTCTTCTTCTTTCTGCACAATTTTCATTCAGTTTTTCTTTTCTATGAATTTGCTATATTTTAAATAAATTAATAACAACAAAAATCTGATCAGATTGATGAGTTAATAGCTGAGCAAGACAGAAACCAGGTCCAAATGTACCAAAAATAATTAAATAAAACCATTTTCATGTTATTTCAGATGACTGTGTTTATGGACCAGTGATGTCAAACATCAATGGAGGGTATACTAAAAAATAAAAAAAATCTTAACTGACTCATTTCTCAGCATGTAAATGTAAAGAGGTCATTTGTTTATGAGTGAAAGGAATTTCAAAGTTTATTACAAATAGTAACAGTAGGAAAGCGCCACCTGCTGACTGTTCAAAACCATTACATTCACTTGTTCTGCTTAGCTGTTTTCTGTTCATATGTGTAGATGCAGTATCAGTATGTCTTAGTGTGATGCTGTAAAATAAATTATTTTAGCAACTTCATGTTTTCTTGTTTTTTTTTTTTTTTTACTTTAAAGGTGGAACATCAACTTTTGCCACCTGTGCAGAAACCATGTCAGATCTAAAATTCTGTGTTTGTGAAACGTGTCTGTCGAGGAACCAGGTCAACTTCCAGTACCACCTGTTGACTGAAACATGGACTGTTTCTACAAGTGAAGGTGCTCACTGTTCTCCTAAAAAAGTGTCAGTCTTATAAATGTATATATTTGTATTTTCTTTATTATTTAGAGTGTTTTGTCGCGACAAAAGGTTGAGGAGTAAGATTTTACAGAAAGAGAAAATGTTGACATCATAATAAATAAAATAATCTAAATGATGTGCTACACAGATCACTTTACAGAACCCTTCTTGAGCTGAACACAATCTGTCACTGATGATCGCTGACTGTAAGAAAGACTCTTTCCTTAATGTTCTTCCTGCAGTAAATGCAGAGCCTCAGTCCAGAAAGATGACTGCACCGCAGCTTCCTGTCCTTGGTCATTTGAACTCCAGACGAGGATCCAGGTATCAGCCGTCAGGTCTCATCGTGTGACTGTAAGTAAATTGGCTTGGCCTGCTTCCTGAGGCGCTGCTGGGTTCGCAGTTTCCTGCCCTTCTGAGTGGCCAGTCCCAGCGGGGGGAGGTACATCTGCAGGAACATCGTTGAACCAAAACACAGCTTAGTCAAAATAAAATATATAACTTCACACATATTTAAAAAATAATTACTCCTTTTCTAACTGATTATACTTACAGGTCTTGGATACGGATTTCTGTAATGCACACCTTCAAAATAAAAGAGATTATCTGCAGCAACTGCCAACATTACACCAAAAATCAGATCAAAATCATGATGTAAGAAATGAAGTAAATTAATTGTTCTTCTACTTGCTATTTACCAGCTGGCATTAAAACTTTAAGATAATCTTGCAGCATCTCTTCAGTCGTACCTATTTCTATCCTTGCTTCACATTCTTCTATACATCGCTTGATCGATTCTGGATCAGTGAGCTGAGAAAAGAAGCCCCGACAGTATTAGTTTTACAACCGGCCATGAATTATTGCTCCTCCTGGTTCGAGAGCCGAGGGGGTTCTGACCTGTTGGTTTTGTCGGAAAAGAGTGCGGGCCTCTTGCATAATGTACGTCCTCTCGGTCTCCGTGTCGCGCTGAACGCCACTCTGCGCCTGCCAGGTCCGAGCGATCCGAAACGCGCGTGCGTACAGGGACAACACCGTCCTGCGTGCGGACACTGCCATCAGGGATCAAATCTGAGAACAGAGTATTGTTTATGTTTATTAAATTTGTTCATTTTTTTTTTTTTTACAAAAGAAACAATACAAGACAATCTCATAAATGATAGTGTACAAAATATAAAAAAAATGAAAGGTAGCAGAAAGAAGAATAAATCTTATTATATCTGCCCCTTACTTCCAACAATCAGATTAAACAACAATAATCAACCATGTAAACAATAATAATCTTCAACCAACTTTTTCCAACAATCAGATTAAACAATAATAATCTTCAACCAACAGTACAAAATGACTAACTCTTTCTAATTTTCTAACTAATACAATACACATTACGCTATTTCATATATATTTTTTAACACATTTGTTTTGATCATTTTCTTAAATGTAAACATTGACTTGGCATTTTTAACTACATTCTCCAAGCCATTCCATAATCTAATTCCCTGGATTGAGGTAGAACGTCCCTTCAAACTAGTTCTGAATTGTGGTTTTACAAACATCTCTGTCCCCTTAAGATTATAACAACTTTGTCTTTTAACAAAATGCATTTGGATATTTAAAGGTAATGCATTATTTTGAGCTCTATACATAACTGATAAAACATTATAGTCTGCCAAATCATGGAACTTCAATACATTGTGAGCAGATTAAAAGCACAACAACAAATACTGTACTACGGTATTCTGTTGTCTGCGTATGTAAAACATATACAAATAGTAACTAACAATCTACCAGTACAGCCATTAGCAAGAAGTTACATGACCTAAATATTTGTTGACTAGCAGTTAGATATCCCAGTTTACTCATCGTGTTTACTGCACAACTTGTTTTCTTGAAAAGCTGTGCATACTGCTTCAAATGCACATTTACTTTTTTCTTTAATTACTTTTTTTGTACTCTATTAATCCCCATTGGGGAAATTAATTCTCTGCATTTTCCCCATTGCACACGTGAGGTGGTGAGCTACTATCTGGGGTGCCTGGGGAGCAGCTGGGGGGTTAAGGACCTTTCTCAAGGGCCCAGAGTGGGGCAAATGAGTACGGAAGCGTATTGCTGACACCTGGAGAAATTTTTTTTCGGGGCTTATGTAGTAATAATGTGATACGTATCACGTTATTACGTGATACGTATCACGTAATAATATCACGTTATTACGTGATACGTATCACGTAATAACGTGATACGTATCAAGTAATTACATGATATGTATCAAGTAATTACGTGATACGTATCACATAATAACGTGATAATATCACGTAATAACCTGATACGTATCACGTAATTACTTGATACGTATCACGTTATTACGTGATACGTATCAAGTAATAACGTGATAAGTATAGATGTCCATCCACATGGTATCAGCACCATTACCCATAATGCAAGTTCACCCATACGCTTGTTTTTGCCTGCATGCTAACAATGGCTAATTTGCAGAACTTGATCAAGTTTTACTTCATGCTTGGTCTAAAACAGGAGGTCAGACCTGCAGTTCTAGGCTCTACAGTACATCCCTTAATTTGCATTTTATCTGGAACTTCCTACTGGATGAAAGCAGCACAGAAGTCAGCCTCTCTCCCATTGTGACCCAGGCTCTGACAGGGGACATAAAACTGAATAAATCCCCCCAGGCAGATGTGACGTTGACACTGACTTGTCCTAAAAAACATAACATGTCTAAAGAAAATAATACAGCAAACAGTTGAAAAGTGTCTTAATTTTATTTAATTTTCATCACTCTACCAACAACTTTGTCATTACATCTAGAGCAGCACATTCATGTCGACGTGACGTTCTAAAATGCAGACTAGCTACAGGAATATCAATACTGAGTTTGTTTGTGAAAACTTACACACTTTGTCAAGTTTGCATTTAACTTTTTTTCCTAAAATTTTCTTAACATAGCCATAAAATATCACAGACAAATGTCATCCTATACAAAACTACTGCACTATGTGAAAACAACATGCCATTGTAAAAAAGGAACAAAATATTGTTTATAATTACTTTCCATAGGTTATTCACTTTTATCATGAACTGTAAGACTTACTCACATTTTCAAGTTTGCATAGAATTTTTTTTAACAGTTTTCCTAAAATTTCCTATTTTTGTTGGGCACTTATAGCAGAGACTGTACAGACACGTTCACCCATAAACATTAAGTCTTTCGACAGCTTAAACATGCGTAAACAGATTAACAAAAAAAAAAACATACAGGCACTCCCTGTTCGATTATTTCTACATGAGAAAGAGTGAAAACATAAACTATAATCAGGATCAGAACTCCATCGTAAGAACTTCTGCATTTCTGCCATCGTGACATTTTCTGTGCCAAAATCAGCGCGGATTCGGGCAGGTGTCCCCTTCCTCTTTTCAACTTCAGTTATGAAATATCCTGCGATGACTTTAGGATCACTGCTTGTTGAGAAAGCATGAAGCCATATCATTTGTCTTGAAAAGCCATCGATGGCTCCGTTAATACAAATACCATACGGCTTCAGTTTATCATAGGAGTCAACGTGCCACATGAAATTAGGTCCAGGGTTTACATACACGCGTCGCTTCAGCCGCCTCCTTCTCCTTTGCTCCACACCACTGGGGTCCAGAAATGTCAGCAGGTGTCTCACTGTATTTTGAGTCACAACGTATCCACTCTGAATACATTTAAGGTGGTGAAACTTATATCCGTGATGATTACTAGGCATGTAACGGTTGTAGTTGGTGTACCGAACCGAAAAGGTACGGAGGTGGACCGAACCGAACGTGCTGTACCGAAACGGTTATTTTTTCACTCATTGAATGTTAATATGTGCGCCGCGGAACAAAATTTCCTGGGCGCGTTTCAGCACGGAGCTATTATCTCGCAGCACGCGCAGCATTAGCCGTTAGCTTCTCGCTGCGGTTTCCTGTTTGTTAACGTTATGGTTTTCTTGTTAAAAGACGAGCGCACAAAGCTGTGTGTGTGGACGTTTTTTCATGAAGACTGGATCTGCAGCAGCAACACGTCTAACGTGAACGCGCTGGAAACTACGTCATCAGAACGTGAACGAGCTGTTACAAAGTACGCTAACCACACAGCTGCATTTAAACAACTTCTACAAAGTGCGCTAACAACACAGCTGCATTTAAACAACTTCATCAGGTAATTTAGATGGGTCCAGATCAATAACACAAACTGTATGAGTTTTTAAAGCTCTGAATCTAAGTCTGAAAGTTTTTAATGCACAGTTGATCCTTGCTATGAGACATCCATCACGTCAACACTTAAGTCAAAAAGTTCAGCT
Source organism: Garcialebias charrua (assembly GCA_038048925.1). Lineage (NCBI taxonomy): Eukaryota > Metazoa > Chordata > Actinopteri > Cyprinodontiformes > Rivulidae > Garcialebias > Garcialebias charrua. The sequence goes on along the minus strand of JBBPBX010013288.1, from coordinate 3,850 downwards.
CTTTATGAAAAAACTAAAACTGATGGTCAACAAGTCCTGGAGCTGATTTAAACCCTGCCCTGATGATGAGTGAGATATTCAACCGTTCAAGAGGTATTGTTATTTTATTATAATTATTATTTATAATTTATTATTATTTAAAATTATAATCTTATTAACTTATTTTTTTACCTCTGTGTTTTATTTCCAGTATTTCCAGTTACAGAGGTAGCTGCTCTCCTTCCACTTCAGGGAAATCCACCAGAGATCACCTGCTGCAGCTAAGAAGTGTGTGATGACTGAATTGAACTCTGGAACTGTTCCAGGACCAGTCCCACCAAGAAGAGGTTGTGAGTAATGAGGACAAATACAGCCACACTGGTGCTACTGGACAAAAACTTTATTAGTTAAGATTGTAAACAGTCTGTTGCTGCTTATTGTTCTGGTTCTGACTGTTATTGTATTCATTAAGATTTTTATTATTTTTAATATAATTTATTTATTGTAGAGTGCTGTTTATTTAAAATATCATCCAAATGGGTCACTTTTATTTATTACTACAATACAATACAAACATATTTTTGGCATATTTTCAAAATAAACATTTTGTAAGTCTTTATTTTGTCTTTTTTTTTTTGTACCGAAAATAAACCGAAAATAAACCGAACCGAGCCCTCCTTGTAATTGAACCGAACCGAAATGTGATTTTAGCGTACCGTTACACCCCTAATGATTACCAGAGCTCTCCAGCTGGTCAATGAGGAACGCAGCCACATGTAGAGGGTCCGACTGATTTTTCCTTCTGTACAGTCCCATTCTGCTCAGGATTCTTCTCAGAGTGCGCATACAAATGATGATGTCATCCACAGTGTGAAGCATCATCAGTATCTCTCCATGTTTTAGACCAAGCATGAAGTAAAACTTGATCAAATTCTGCAAATTAGCCATTGTTAGCATGCAGGCAAAAACAAGTGTATGGGTGAACTTGCATTATGGGTAATGGTGCTGATACCATGTGGATGGACATCTATACTTATCACGTTATTACTTGATACGTATCACGTAATAACGTGATACGTATCACGTTATTACTTGATACGTATCACGTTATTACGTGATAATATCACGTTATTACGTGATACGTATCACGTTATTACTTGATATTATCAAGTAATAACGTGATACATATCACGTAATAACGTGATACGTATCACGTTATTACTTGATACGTATCACGTTATTACGTGATACGTATCACGTAGTTACGTGATATTATCACGTAATACATATCACGTTATTACTTGATACGTATCACGTTATTACTTGATACGTATCAAGTAATAACGTGATACGTATCACGTTATTACTTGATACGTATCACGTTATTACTTGATACGTATCACGTTATTACTTGATATTATCAAGTAATAACGTGATACGTATCACGTTATTACTTGATATTATCAAGTAATAACGTGATACATATCACGTAATAACGTGATATTATCACGTAATAACGTGATACGTATCACGTTATTACTTGATATTATCAAGTAATAACGTGATACATATCACGTAATAACGTGATACGTATCACGTTATTACTTGGTACGTATCACGTTATTACGTGATACGTATCACGTAGTTACGTGATATTATCACGTAATACATATCACGTTATTACTTGATACGTATCACGTTATTACTTGATACGTATCAAGTAATAACGTGATACGTATCAAGTAATAACGTGATATGTATCAAGTAATTACGTGATACGTATCACGTTATTACGTGATATTATTACGTGATACGTAATAACGTGATATTATCACGTAATTACGTGATACGTATCACGTAATAACGTGATACGTATCACATTATTACTACATAAGCCCCGAAAAAAATTTTCTCCAGGTGTCAGCAATACGCTTCCGTAATTGAGGGTGGAGGAAGGTTTGGGTGCTTCACCTTTTCCACCCACATTTTGATGTTGGTCCAGGGAGTTGACCCACGACCCTCTGATCGCCGGTCCACCCTTTCTAACCTCTGCACCACCACTCCCCCCAGATAGAGAAATGATATGAATAGTTTTGGTTTTTATTATTTCTCTGCAGTTTTCAGAAAAACACAAAATTAGAAGAATAAAGCTCCTGCCCTTCAGCCTTCAACTGACTAAATAAATAAATAAAACTTTGTCTTTTTAAAATCAAAACACTCTTCTTAAATTGTTGGTCTAGTTGCACACAGTCATATCACTCTGGTTACTTCTGAAAGTCTCATCCTCTCCAGGATTCACTTTTTTATACAACAGCCATGTCAATGACATGTTAGGAATAAAAACAATTAATCAGTTGTTACATGTTGGTTATATTCTAACATGTAACTAAGGCTCATTTCATTAAACAAGTGATTAAACTGAGTGGATGAATCCTGTGAACATGAACATAATGTTCATGACCAGCTCGCGTTAAAAAGAAAATACTTTTAATCTCAATAAGATGTTACTAAATTGCTACATAATAGACTTGGCCGTTTTTAGAGAATGCATGCGACGTGGTAAAAATAAGAGATGGTAAAAAATAAAGCATATTTAACCTGCTAGCTTAAAACAATTTGTTTTTGCACACGAGGAGATAATTTGTCAAATTTGAAAGGTTTAAATGTTTAAGGTAATAATAAAGTGCGTCCTATTAATGCTACTCGCGACATAATTAAAAAATATTAAATGCAAGACCTACTGAATGCTTTTATTTCTTCTTCTTCGTCGTCTTTTTCTTATTCTTCTTCTTCGGTTAGGAAATAGCTTTATTGATTGATACCGCCACCTTCTGGATACACTGGGATTTGCTTTTAATGATCTACACTGTATTTTATACTGTACTGTATATGTATTGTATATATTATACTGTATATAGTATATATATATATCCCAGTTTACTCATCGTGTTTACTGTATTAAACTCTGTTTGTTACTTCTTTGTTAAAGCCCTGTCTCAATTCAAGGTGTCACTACTGCTGCAGTAATAAGAACTATATATATA
>JBBPBX010013287.1:42180-52608 GCA_038048925.1 Garcialebias charrua | reverse complement strand
GGTACTGTGTTAGGATAGGCGAAGTGCTTGGTAACTGTACAGTACCGTACATGTGTATAGGTGGCGGCCAGTGTGTATGCGTTTTCTGACTTACAACGATTTTCAACTTACGACGCGCCGTAGGAACGGAACTCTGTCGTAACTCGGGGACTACCTCCATCCATCCATCCATCTTCTTCCGCTTATCCGGGGTCGGGTCGCGGGGGTAGCAGCCTAAGTAGGGAGGCCCAGACTTCCCTCTCCCCAGCCACTTGGAGCAGCTCCTCCGGGGGAATCCCAAGGCGTTCCCAGGCCAGCCGAGAAACATAGTCCCTCCAGCGTGTCCTGGGTCTTCCTCTGGGCCTCCTCCCGGTGGGACATGCCCGGAACACCTCACCAGGGAGGCGTCCAGGAGGCATCCTAACCAGATGCCCGAGCCACCTCAACTGGCTCCTCTCGATGTGGAGAAGCAGCGGCTCTACTCCGAGTCCCTCCCGGATGACTGAGCTTCTCACCCTATCTCTAAGGGAGAGTCCAGCCACCCTGCGGAGAAAACTCATTTCAGCCGCTTGTATCCGAGATCTTGTTCTTTCGGTCATAACCCAAAGCTCATGACCATAGATGAGGGTGGGAACGTAGATCGATCGGTAAATTGAGAGCTTTGCCTTTCGACTCAGCTCTCTCTTCACCACGACAGACCGGTACAGCGCCCGCTTCACTGCGGACGCTGCACCTATCCGCCTATCGATCTCACGCTCCAGTTTTCCCTCATTCGTGAACAAGATCCCGAGATACTTAAACTCCTCCACTTGGGGCAGGACCTCCTCCCCGACCCGGAGAGGGCATGCTACCCTTTTCCGGCTCAAGACCATGGCCTCGGACTTGGAGGAACTGATCCTCATCCCGGCCGCATCACACTCGGCTGCAAACCGCTCCAGTGAAAGTTGTAAATCACGAACTGATGAAGCCAGTAGGACCACATCATCTGCAAAAAACAGAGAAGCGATTCTAAGGTCACCAAAACGGATCCTCTCAACACCTTGGCTGCGCCTAGAAATTCTGTCCATAAAAGTTATGAACAGAATCGGTGACAAAGGGCAACCTTGGCGGAGTCCAACTCTCACCGGAAACGAGCCTGACTTACTGCCGGCAATGCGGACCAAGCTCTGACACCGGTCGTACAGGGACCTAACAGCCCTTATCAAAGGGCCTGGTACCCCATACTCCCGGAGTACCCCCCACAGAACCCCCCGAGGGACGCGGTCGAATGCCTTCTCCAAGTCCACAAAGCACATGTAAACTGGTTGGGCAAACTCCCACGCACCCTCCAGGACCCTGTTGAGGGTGTAGAGCTGGTCCAGTGTTCCACGACCAGGACGAAAACCACACTGCTCCTCCTGAATCCGAGGTTCGACTATCCGACGGACCCTCCTCTCCAGAACCCCTGAATAGACCTTACCAGGGGACTACCTGTATTAGATAATTTACAAATGATACTACTACAGTACTAATGATACTTTTGAAGTTAATCCAATTCAAGATGGCTGCCACGGCTAGTCAACCTTAGCAAACAGAAAATTGTCTATAGCTCCGTGATTTTGACAGCTATTGAGCTAAAATTTGATGTTGTAGGATCAGATATCGCATGAAAGTGCATGCACTGTTTTCAAAATTAGCTTAGTTGATTTTTGTTTAAAACTTTGTCGTAAAAGCGGTGGATGGTTAATTTTTTTTAACAAAACTTGCCATTTCTTGTGGCTACACTGTAAAATCTAATTCTGTGCAATTGTTGCAATTACAGTAGTTGCACTCAAACAACAAAATGAAGTCAAGTATCCTGAATTAGTTTCATGCAAGCAACAAAATTCTTAATAGGCTGATTTTACTTAATTTGATTTTTTTTTTAAAAGTCAAGCTACTTCATGATGTAAAAAGCTGCAACTTCTTTAAATCCCAGGTAAATTTCAGACCGAACGTCGTCGCCGCAAACGTTGCCTTTTGTAACGTGATGACGATAGAGGTTTCATTCCACGTTTAATCTTTGCATCGGTTGGAACAACCTGACCAGCAGGTTCTTCAGGTGAGAAACTCGTCTGACTCGTTTAAAGGCCGAGTCAAACTGCCACTGTTTCGATGGACGCCTCACTCTGTCATGCAGGTTACTCCCAAAGGGAGTGGAATCCACCACACGTGACTGTCAAAAACAAGGCCGAAGAGGCACCAGTGCTCCACATTTATACAATTAGCCCCTCGTTTAATCTACATGCACACAGACAAAAAAAAAACCATACGGAGCACTTACCTTCACGTTCCTCCCTTCGATGTTCACCGTTCTCACAGTGAAGTCCACCCCAATGGTGTTCTGTTGCCTCTCGGCAAAAATTCCTGACTTAAAATTCTGGACCACGCTGGTCTTGCCCACGTTGGTGTCTCCAATGAGGATGAGCTTAAACAGGAAATCAAACGTGTCATCGTGGTCGGGTCCAGGTGCCTGCATGGTTGGAGCGCGTGTCGTTTTCTGAGTGAGCGAAGGAAATGATCCTCGGGCTGCACCTTTAGATCACTTGGAATGTTTGACCTTTGAGGTCAGAAGATGATGGATTATTGTTTTAAGTGAATAGAATAGCCCAAAATAATAAAACTAATTCAAGTTGCTCGAAAAATGATTATTTTGATTTGAGTGACACTTGTTCAGCAGGTTTTATACTGACCCTTAAGGCAAATAAACTTAAATTACTCCACATGTAGCACAAAACAACCTCAAGTAATTCTGTCAGGGTGTTTTAAAAAAAAGTAATAAAAGCTCAAGAAATTCTGTTTACCACCTCAAAATAACTTTCTTTAAGATTAAAAATGTCCTGAACATGCATGTTGCAAATAGAAGTCAGTAGTTTCTGCATAAATCTGCTAAAAACAGAGGACTTTCTTTCTTATTCAGCATTTTTTCTGCTCATTTTGTCCAGATAATCCAGTCTCCCTCGTTTCTCGTGTTCTCTCAGTGAGACAAAACCGCCTCAGTTCTGCTTCTCTTTTCAGCTCCTTCTCAGGTGTTGACCCACTTTACAGTGAAAACACGTCCCATTCTTTTTAGTCCTCCTGCACAGGTGCGTTGATGAAAATAAAAACAAAATACTCCTGTAAAATAAGATCTGAAAGATGTCTGCCGTGTCAGGTACTTGTTTCCTCCCTCTGAGTTGCTCCTTCCTTTTGTTTCTGCATCTTTCCTCCCCGTCTGTTTTTCCTGTTCTGGTTTTTTTTCTCTTCCCACCACCTGTGGTAACAATAGAAACTTGCCCCACCTGTATTTCCTCTGCTGCCCAGCCTTTTGGCTGCTGTTGCATTCTGGGAACTGCAGTCTAATTAAAAATGATTGACCTTAATCGTCTTCAAGAACAATGCCAGTCAAGGGCCGTTAGATGAGTCAAAAAAAGTACATTTATCATAATTGCAAGGTTGTTGACGCTTTTAAGGCGAGTGATAGTGTGTTTGCCCACGCCTTGGTGCGTTTTAGAGTTTGTTACTAAATTATCTCATGAACCACCGGATGATTTAAGTGAAATTTGTCAAACATGATCATTGAATGTACATCTACAACTTAGTAACTTTTGAAGTCAACCCAAGTCAAGGCGGCTGCGACAGATATTTGACCTTAAAAGACACAAAACTGGCAATAAATCAATATTACAAATACTGACAAAAATATGGTGTGGTAGTAGCTGAGTCATTCACAACACATAATCTAAATGGTACTCATTGTGCAAGACTTTTTGATTAAACTTTAACATTAAACTTATCCTAATTTTACATTTTTCCCTTTACAATTATTAATAATTGATAAAATAGTAGAAAAGTGGTGGCTGAGTTTGTGATTTTTTTCCTCATTTTATTTACAGTTTCTGTGGTGATGAAGATGAACTGGGTAGGGCAAGGAGATAGTACCAGTAGAGGGATGGGCAGAGCTGTTAAAAAGCCTTGGACAACACCTTATTCTTTATTGCTTTACATTTTGATTAGTTCACTTCAAAAGTTTTCCTCAGCAGCAGTTCTTAAAAATTTGCAGACTGTCCAGTAATCTTTACAGTTATTTCATCTATTTTACAATGAGTAAAAAATGCTTGTTAAACTGTTTTTTTGCATAATTTGTAGATAAAAAAGTTTGTTTATTAAATTTGTTCATTTTTTTTTACAAAAGAAACACAATACAAGACAATACCATTAATGATACGTACACAATGTAAAAAAAAATGAAAGGTAGCAGAAAGAAGAATAAATCTTATTATATCTGCCCCTTTTTTCAAACAATCAGATTAAACAATAATAATCTTTCACCAGCAGTACAAAATGACTAACTCTTTCTAATTTTCTAATACTAATACTAATACATAACTAATAATTGATACAATACACATTACGCTAATTCATATATATTTTTTCAACAAATTCCTTTTGATCATTTTCTTAAATGTAAACAGTGACTTGGCATTTTTAACTACATTCTCCAAGCCATTCCATAATCTAATTCCCTGGATTGAGGTAGAACGTCCCTTCAAACTAGTTCTGAATTGTGGTTTTACAAACATCTCTGTCCCCTTAAGATTATAACAACTTTGTCTTTTAACAAAATTCATTTGGATATTTAAAGGTAATTCGTTATTCTGAGCCCTATACATAATTGATAAAATATTATAATCAACCAAATCATGGAACTTCAATAATTTCAGTTGATAAAATAATGTACTGGATGGATGACAGTAATGTTTTCTAGTGATAATTCTTACAGCTCTTTTCTGTAATACAAAAATAGGCTTTGTGATTGTTTTACACGCTTTCCCCCAAACATCAATACAATAGATTAAGTGTGGAACAATGATTGTGTTATACAACAAATACAGAGCTTTATCATTCAATAGGTCTCTGACCTTGTATAGTACTGCAATCGATTTAGCTATTTTTATTCTTACAGAATTTATGTGTTGTTTCCATGTCAGTTTGTCATCAATAATAACACCCAAAAACTTCACCTCACTCACTCTACAAATCTCAACACCCTCAATTTTGAGTGGAACATCAACAGTTTTCTTTTTATTACTGAATATCATGTAATTAGTTTTTTCTAGATTTAATGATAATTTATTGATTTTAAACCAAGTTTGTATTTTGGTAAATTCTGTCTTTATCAATTCCAACATTTGTTCTATATCTTCACCTAAACAGAAAAATGTGGTATCATCAGCAAAAAGTATACATTTAAGGAGTCCTGACACATTTACCAAGTCATTCACATATAAAATAAATAGCTTTGGTCCAAGCACAGAGCCCTGGGGAACTCCACATGTGATATTACAGAGGTCAGATCTTACATCATTTATTTGTACAAATTGTTTCCTATCTTTCAAATAGCTAGATACCCACTGTAATGCTGGTCCTCTAATACCATATTTGTTCAGTTTTTCAAGGAGAATGGTGTGATCAATAGTATCGAATGCTTTTTTTAAATCAACAAAAATACTGACACAATATTGTTTTTGATCGACAGCAGTAGTTATTTGTTCCATTAATTCCATGAGAGCCATTGATGTAGAGTTTTTAGCTCTGAACCCATATTGACTGTTGCTTAGAATATTTTGTTTGTCTATAAATTGATCTAGTCTGTTCACAAATAGTTTTTCAAGAATTTTAGAAAACTGTGGTAACAAGGATATAGGTCTATAATTGTTGAACACACATTTATCACCATTTTTAAAAAGAGGAACTACCTTAGCTACTTTCATATTATCTGGAAATATTCCTGTTGAAAATGATAAGTTACATATATATGTAAACGGCTCAATAACATGGCTCATTATATCCTTTACAAACATCATATCCATGTCCACCCAGTCCTTTGATCTCTTGTCTGTAAGATTTTTTACTACCTTCATTATTTCCTCTTTGTTAGTTCCATTTAGAAAAATACTGTTTGCACAGCCTGTAATTGAATGGCTCACATTATTATCTACTTTTGGTATTTTAGCTGCAAGGCTTGATCCAACATTCACAAAATATTGATTAAATCCATTGACAATTTCATTTTCATCATAAACTTCATCTTTTTCTTTTACAAAATATTTTGAAATACTAGTTTTTGCTTTATGATTCTTCATAACACTATTCATTACTCGCCATGTTGCTTTCATATCACCATTACTTTTATCTAATAATTTACTATAATATTCTTTCTTATGTTTCCTTATAATCCCTACTAATTTATTTTTATACTTTTTATATTTTTCTTCAGCGTTCTGACTTCGCAATTTCAAGAAACATGAATACAAATAATTCTTTTTTTTACAAGCATTTCTCAACCCTTTTGTCATCCATGGTTGGTCAACGATATTTCTCTTTGTATAATTTGTTTGTACACAATTTTTTTCATACAGAGTTTCCAAGATATTCATAAACTCATCATATGATCTGTTCACATCATCAACATACACTTCATTCCAGTCTTGTTTATCTAGGTCCTCTTTTAATTTTTCCAAAACTTTTTTTGATGTGTTTATGATCTTTTTCTTTGTTTTAACTGCTTTTGTGATACTTTGATCATTTTTATAGATTGTGAAAACTGGTAAATGATCACTTAAGTCGGTCGTTAAAATACCACCTATCACCTCTCCGTTTGTTATATTTGTGAAAATATTATCAATTATTGTGGCACTATGAGTTGTAATTCTTGTTGGCTTGGATATCAACGGATACATATTTAAACTGTACATAGAGTTTATAAATATACTGGTGTTATTTGAATCTGTTTTATTTCCCATATCAATGTTAAAGTCTCCACACAAAAAAACTTTTTTATTAAAACTCTTCTCCAATAGCTCCAAGATTTTATCAGTGAATATTTCTATATTTGATCCTGGTGATCTATATACACAACTTATTATTATGTTTTTATCATTTTTGTTTATTATTTCTATTGTTATCATTTCCATAATATTATCAACTATTATTGACATTTCATTATTTAATTTACATTTTATTTCATTCTTAACATATAGAGCGACTCCACCACCTCTTTTATTATTTCTGTTCATGTGAAATAATTCATACCCTTCGATGTGAATATTACTTGTGTTATCATCATTGAGCCATGTCTCTGACAGTGCTATTATCGTAAAAGTTCTATTTAACTGTTTTAAGTAATCTGTTATTTTGGATATATTTGCATTTATACTTCTGCTGTTAAAGTGAATAATAGAGAGAACTCCATTTGTTATATTGATGTCATTAAATTGCTCTTCATTGTAGTATTCGCTATCTTTTATTACTGGAAAAAAGTTAGCATCAATAACATCATTAACATTATATATTTTAGGTTCTGAGTCTTCGTATGTTGTCATGTTTTAATGTATTTGTTCATTTCACTGTATATTATGTCCATTTTGTGTGTAAGTTGTTTCATTGATTTGTAATTTGTCCTCTCCTGAGCTCGTCTAGATCCTTCAGTTCTTTTATCATTTTAGGGTTAGCCCCTTCATGTGTTTTGATAAAGATGTTTCCATTTCTTGTCCATGTTGATGCTATTTTGTTTTGGTTTTTTAGCCACCTTGCTTCCTTTGCAATTTTTCCATTTTTTTTGTTAGATGTTCATTTATGTAAACTTTTGTTCCCTTCAGTAGCTTTGATTGACTAATTACGTAGTTTCTAAACTTCCTGCTAACGAACTCGACGACTACCGACGGTTTGGAAATTGGTGATTTACTGGGCAGGGTGTAACAGAACGAAATGTCCTCATATTTTATGTCATAGTAATTGTCCCATAAAAAATTAACTACATGCTCCTCCAGAGTCTCTAGTTCTTCCTGTGGTGCATCCTCAGTTGGGCCAGTGTCAGTGAGAGCTTGTTTAAATGTCCGACACTTACTAACATCAAGTCCTGTGATCACCACGTTGTTTTTTTTGTGTATTGTTCCATGTCATCTATTTTTTTTTCCAGTTCAGCTATTTTATTGTCTTTGCTAATTATCAGTTCTTTCAGTTGTCTTATTTCATCAACCAGACCGGCCTGTGAATCAATTTTTGCTGATAATTTTGATAGTTTTTCACTTATATAGTTTAGTGATTTTTTAAAGTCTTGCATTTCTGTTGAGTTGTTTCCCTCCGACTCTGGTGTCTTTTGTCCTTTATTTCTCGTCATACTTACAGAGTTTGTCGTCTAGTGGTAGCAGGTCTCTGGTCTCTGGTTTGTTTATTGAACCACGTGGCCCTTCCACGAGGCTCACAGGCCTAACGATGGTGGCTGTGGCCCAGTGCCCAGATCAGCGGTTAGTTCAGAACTCACGGTCTCAGCAGTCTGCAGCAATCAGATCTGTTATCCGAAGAGGTTGGCTCACTAGCCCGGCTTGGACGGCGGTCCTCCGGTTTGCACATGGTGTTGGGTCTCCTACAGTCGCAGCAGCTCCGGTGTTAGCCCAGTTAGCATAGCTCGTGGCTCCTGGCAGCTGTCCTCCGGTTTGCGCACGGTGCCCGGCGCAGCTCGCAGCCCCAGGCGGTGGTCCTCCGGTTCGTGCACGGTGCTCGGCGCAGCTCGCAGCCCCAGGCGGTGGTCCTCCGGTTCGCGCACGGTGTTTGGCGCAGCTCGCAGCCCCAGGCGGTGGGCCTCCGGTTCGCGCACCGCGCTCGATCCAGCTCGGGTGTTAGCTCAGTTAGCACAGCACTTAGCTCCAGATGTAGCTCGGATGCTAGCCCAGTTCGTAGCTCCCGATAGCGGTACCCCGGTACTTGCACGGCGCTCAGCCTCTTTCGGTCGCAACAGCTCCAAGATCTGCACACTATTTTGTTTTTGAGGTACCTGTCGACGGCTCTTTAGTCCGTACAGCGTTCAGTCCTCTCTGGTCGTGGCGGCTTCGAGGTCGGCTAACCAGTTTAGCCTGTGGCTCGAAACGCAAGTTCTCGGCCCCCTCCAATCAAACCTCCAAAGTCGGTCAACCAGCTCGGCTCGTGGCTTCTGGTGGCGACTCTTTAGTTCTTCCGCGACGCTCAGTTCGTGCCATATGTATATATTTCTTTGTTTTGAGTTGCTTTCTGTTGGAGCTCAGCTCTCGCCATGTTGCTCCAGCGATGGCTCCTCCCCCTCCCCCTAAATTAAATAAAAGACCCAAATTTTTAAATCGTACACAAAAATGAAAAACGTAGCTTAAGATCCATTTGAAGGACTTGTAGTTAAAGCAACTGTTGTACAACACGTTGTCTTTGAGTTATTTGTCTGAAGTAGGTGTTTTGTATTTGCATTACTAAATATGACAGAAAAACCTTTGATAAATACATGTTACTAAATAAGCTCCCCAATATTTATCCAGATGGTGTGACCATTCATCTACTTTAAGTAAAAAATAAAAAATAATAATGTTTTTCTGTCCCTGTGATAGACTTGCAACCTGTCCAGAGTGTCTCCCGCCCCTCGCACAGTGATTGCTGGACATGGGCACCGGCGACCTCCGTGACCCAAAAAGGAAGAAGCGGATAAAAGATAATGGATGGCTAGATGGATGGATGGATAATGTTTTTCTTAACAAAACACTAGTTTCACACATGATTATAGCATCAGTGCATTAGAGCTAAATTCAAATCATTACATGCATTCAGAATCTCTCACATCCTCAAGAATTGAGCTAGAATTTTATATATACAGTATATGGTGGACTGCTGACTCCGCACGTGACATCACAGAGATGGCGCAGTATATATATATATATATATATATATATATATATACATATACAGGTAGTCCCCGACTTACGAGCGAGTTCCGTCACTAGGGGGCGCTCGTATGTCAAAAATTCGTAAGTAGGATCACATAGTAAAAAAAAAAAAAAAAAATTTTTTTTTTTTTTTTTACTTTTTTTTTTTTTTTATAAATGAATACATGTACAGTACTGGACAGTCACCAAGCACTTAGCCTATCCTAACACAGTTTTTAAAGATGAAGGAATAAGTTGAATTGTCTCCCTTTCACATAAAGGGAGCAAGCTCCCTATGGAGCCTGCAGGGAGGAGGGAGACAATTCAACTGATTCCTTCATCTTTAAAAACTGTGTTAGGATAGGCTAAGTGCTTGGTGACTGTACAGTACTGTACATTTATCTATTTATTAAAAATATACAGTATATACAGTATTTTTATTTTTTATTGTTTTTTATTTATAAATAGATAAATGTACAGTACTGTACAGTCACCAAGCACTTAGCCTATCCTAACACAGTTTTTAAAGATGAAGGAATCAGTTGAATTGTCTCCCTCCTCCCTGCAGGCTCCATAGGGAGCTTGCTCCCTTTATGTGAAAGGCAGACAATTCAACTTATTCCTTCATCTTTAAAAACTGTGTTAGGATAGGCTAAGTGCTTGGTGACTGTCCAGTACTGTACATGTATTCATTTATAAAAAAAAAAAAAATAAAAAAAAAAGTAAA
>JBBPBX010013287.1:15623-37088 GCA_038048925.1 Garcialebias charrua | reverse complement strand
GAGCATGCCTTGGGACTCGTAAAAGAAAAAAAAAGGAGGTTTGTTTCACATGCATAGAATACCAAGTATGCTGGATTTGGATTATGACTCATACAAGCAAATGCTTGGTTTGAATGCTAAATCCAGAGACACCCCACCCCCAAGAGATGCACGAGAAAGGCAAAATACAGTTTAATAAAGAGACAATTAAGCAACTTTTATTTGATTTATGTCTTTCAGAATTAAATGTATTCTATTTTTTGACACACAAGTTCACAAAGAATATTACAGAAACAAAAGCTATTTAGCACAATAAATAAATCATGCTTTTTTGCAATTATAACCCTTGAAGCTCATAAAGCAATGAAGGTGGACTCCAGTCGCCCGATGATTCTAAAATTCTAGCTACGGCCATGCTAATTCTCTCAAATCGCGCTAATCACATGGTGAATGCTATATTTCCGAGCGGCCCTGAAGGCAACGCGGAACTGGCATCCAGTGCATCTCTGTGACGTCACGTGCGGAGACAGCAGATACATGTCCTCGCTGCCTCCTCCGGAGCTGCGCTGCTTTCTTGATTTCTTGATGTGAAAAGGGTATTTTTAACTTAAGCCTGAAAGGGCAGCAGAGCGCTAACATGCAGAAGAGCTCGGTGGTCGTGGTGGCGGATAAAACGAGCCTGAAAAGGCCGTTTGTTTTTGCTAACGCTGTACATATGGTAGGTAAAGCATGTTCATGTAATTTAACCATAAGGCCTGTTTGTTGTGATGCTAATATTCACTCTAAAATTAGCATTCAGCCTCATATAAGCCCCAGTGTTAGCTATACTGTACACCAAATAATTTTCTACTAACTGTATGAAATGTTATTAATTATGTTTTGTCTTACTTCTGGTCATGTGCTACTTCCATGTATTATTATTTTTTATATATTGTTTTATAAGTGTCTAGTGCTAAACCTTTTTTTGCTTGTATGTCACTTCACTGCTTCAAAGTGCATAATTATTACATAATAATAATAGTAATATAAGTACGTAATATTTACATTGTATTCGAAATAAAATGACAAAAAAATAATTATGAGCATCAGCATGGCCGTAGCTAGGATTTTAGAATCACCGGGCGACTGGAGTCCACCTTCATTGCTTTATGAGCTTCAAGGGTTATAATCCCAAAAGGCTTGATTTATTTATTGTGCTAAAAATAGGGGGAGTGGTGGCGCAGAGGTTAGAGAAGGTGGACCTGTGATCGGAAGATCGCCGGATCAACTCCCGGTGCCAACAGCATCAAAATGTGTGCGGGATTGGTGAAGCGTCCACACCTGTCTCCACCCTCATTTGCCCCACTCTGGGCCCTTGAGCAAGGCCCTTAACCCCCACCATCTGCTCCCCTGGGCACCCTAGATAGCAGCTCTCTGCTCCACACAGAGGGCTGTGGTAGCGCGGTGGTCTGTGGTTGTGTCAGGAAGGGCATCTGGCAAAAAAATACTTGACAAGTCTTGGTACAACTTAGTTCGCTGTGGCAACCCCCTGACGAAGGGAGCAGCCAAAAGAAGAATTTTTTTTACATTTTATTCGAAAATAAGTTCCTGCCCCTTAAAGAGTTACACATTTATTTAATTTATTTAATTTATTTGTTTAATTATAGCCCTGAACTCTTATTTTGCATGATTTATCGTTTGCAAACTCAATAAGGTCTTGTGTTCTTGTCCTTCAGGCGCTGTGCTTCTTCATGCTGAAAATGACTGTCATTTGGCACGGAGACCTGCTGCAAACTGGCAAAGTAAGATTTGGACTTTTTTCTGAGTGGACAAACACACTTTCAGGTGAAGCGTCCACACCTGTCTCCACCCTCATTTGCCCCACTCTGGGCCCTTGAGCAAGGCCCTTAACCCCCACCATCTGCTCCCCTGGGCACCCTAAACACAAACACACAAACACACAAACACACTTTCAGAAGCAGATGCTAGATGATTGTGGACTTCAGAAGGAACAAACACACCCACACCCCACTGTATATAGGTGGATCTGCGGTGGAGGTGGTCTCCAGCTACAAATACCTGGGTGTACACTTGAATGATAACCTCAGCTGGAGCAATAACACCACCAGCCTGATCAAGAAAGGTCATCAGAGACTCTACTTCCTCAGACGGCTGAGACGAGCCGGTCTGAGAAGCCCAGTCCTCACCTCGTTCTACAGGTGTGCAGTGGAGAGCGTCCTGTGCTCCAGCATCAACGTGTGGCATGGAGGCTGCACAGTTGCAGAGAGAAAAGCTCTGCAGAGAGTGGTGAAGGCTGCACAGAAGTCTGTGGGAGTCAGTCTCCCCACCATCACAGACATTTACACCTCCAGATGCAGAAAAAGAGCCACCTGCATCATGAAAGACCTCACTCACCCAGCACACTCACTCTTTGCACCACTCCCCTCGGGACGGAGGTTGAGGAGCATCAAATGTAGAACCACTAGACTGAGAAACAGCTTCTACCCTGAGGCTGTCAGACTCATGAATAAATAAATAATAAGAATAAACACTGCAAAATGTCACATCATACTGATACTGTACTGATCTGTTTCTTGTTGCTGCGTTCATCTGTGACCATCTGCTCATGTTCGTGCTGCTGTTTATAATGATGTTTTTCTACTACATTAGGGCTTAGTGTATTACTAGCTGATGTGATGTCTCTCTTAGTTAATCCTAGATGTTATTATTGTATTTCTCTTGCATTTGTTGTTGGATGTAACTGGGACCCTGTGTACATAATCTCGTTTTCAACACATGTACTACATGCGGTGCAAATGACAATAAATTCTCTCTGACTCTCTGACTCTGACTCTGACTATATATCGGAGGCAGCTGAGGAATTATTAATGACCACTTCCATAAATATCCCTTGAATGCACCACAGCAGCACATTTTCATACTGTATTGTATTTCTTTGGAAATGACGTGTTTATTAAAATATCCTTTGGTAAAACATTAGGCTAACTTCAGACCGCTGGTTTCTGCAGCCTGAGCAAAGCACAGCAGCTTGGTCAAACTCTAGTATTTTGCATTTGTACCAGTTTAACTCGGATGGGATTTTGCTCTTTAGATGGTGCCCAGTATTCCTGTAGCGATGATGTACGCCATCGAGGTTGGCTGCCTGCTACTCTCGGTGCTCGGTGTTTTCGGAGCTTGCAAAGGAAAGAGATGGTGTTTGCTTCTGGTAAAGAAATAAAACTGTTTGTTTTTACTGCTGTGGGACTCTGTGGGGTATTTATTATATAACTAGGTTTTTCTCTGTTTATGTGTACAGTTTGCAGCAGGGATGGCAGCAGTCAGTCAAACTATTATTATTAGAACAGCGCTGAGTTACCAAGATGTTTATGAGGTACGGTACTGGAGTGACTCAGGTTATTCTTACAGTGCAAAATGTTCAAGTGGGATTTGTCTCTCTGTAGAAACGTGTTGTGCGTGACGAGTCCAAGCTGCTGGCCATGATGCCGCTCAGTGCACCCAGCAAAAGCAACAGGACGTTGCTTCACAATATCCAGGAGGAAGTAAGCAGCAATGATTGATGCTTTATTTATCTGTTTTACATTTTTTAATGCATATGTTTTCTTACACGCGTTCCTCTCCTGAAATATAAATTAATTTGAGGAAAAACTTATTTAAATGTAACTGTTGCATCACAATTTATAGATTTATATTTTGACATAAACAGGAACTTTTTAGTAAAACAGTACCAAGCAGTCCCCTTTAATTTCCCTAGCAGAGCTTTTTTTATTTTACTGTAACTTGATTCCGTTTTTTTTTTTTTCTTGCATCTTTGTTTTTCTCTGCAAGGATAAGTATGCAAAGAGAGGTACAAGTGTGGTTGGAGCCATCAAAACTGCAAAATGAAAAGTGTTTGGTTTTGTTGCAATAACTAAACGCAGCTTAAACTGTGCAGGAAGGCACAGGACTTCCTCACTCTGAGCTTCTCGTCTTCTCCATGTGCATTTAATGAAGGAGGCATGACCAGGCGTACGCTAGCAACAAAAAGCGCCACCTTGTCACATGACCTGAAAAGTCAATCATCTTGAAATGCAACTCAACTCTTTAAATGGACATGTATATCATGTATGGCAAAAAAAATACTTGCCAAGTCTTGGTGCAACTTAGTTCACTGTGGCAACCCCCTGACAAAGGGAGCAGCCAAAAGAAGATTTTTTTTTTAACATTTTATTCAAAAATAAGTTCCTGCCCCTTAAAGAGTATTACAAGCTTACACATTTATTTAATTTATTTGTTTAATTATAGCCCTGAACTCTTATTTTGTATGATTTATAGTTTGCAAACTCAATAAGGTCTTGTGTTATTATGATATTTATCATGTGCATTTAACCCCAAAAATACACTGCACGCGGCTCCGCCCCGCTCCGGTCCGCAGGTCGCAGCTGAGCGAGTCCAATTTCCACTGCCTGCGCTCCGCTCAGGTCCGCCTGGATGCGCCGCTCCGAGACACGTGCGAGATCGCGCGATAAATCAAGTGATAAATAAGTAAGTCAGAACAAAACAATTCATTCGGTGGAAGATGGAGAACAACTGTAGAGAGACTGCTGCCTTGATCTTCTCTCGTAAATGAGCTACATGGTTTGAGCAACAGGAAGTGATGTTTACATTTCAGAATAAAATACTTTTTTATTTATTTATTTCTTGTATTGCGTTATTAGGCGTAGTCATAGTCATAAATATAATAGTTTAGTCATAGAATGCTATAAATGATAGTTTGACAGCATTTTTGTACAAATAAATCCGTATAGAGCTAGGATTAGTCCGCCTGTGGTGATTTTATTTTGTAAATACGGAAGTTGTGCTCGTTCCTTTTCCTGTTGGTGCGACGTAATCTTCAAAAGTTGACTCCGGCACAGCTCCGTCATCCGGCAGAAATAGAAAAATTTCTAATTTTGACGGACTGCCGTCCGCTCTCCGCAGCTCTCCGCCGCCGTGCGGAGCCAGTGTAAATTCTGTCATTGATTATAATGGGTGCGTATTTGCTGCGGAGGTCGGACCGGAGCGGGGCGGAGCTGCAACGCGTGTAGTGTATTTTTGGCGTAAGCTTACAGTATACTGTATGACTATATGTGAAATACTTATTTATTCAAATTCATCCTGCTTGCACTGTTAAATCAATTGACTGCCAAATGGCGGCTTTGGGAGCTTGCACGGGAGGACTTTAACAAGAATTTAACAAGATTAACACTTAAAAACAATTATTTGTTTGCTCAAAATTATAGTAAAGGTTGAACTCAGTTGAACTTTTCCTTAATAAATGCACTTTGACGGTCAAATCAGCTGCATTTTCAAAAGTATTCGCTGCCTCGGCGCTCCGGGCGCACACAGAAGAAGGAAAGGAAGGAGGAACGCTGCGCATTTCTTCGAAATTTATTAAGATAAGTGCCTAGAACAATTATTTGTTTGGTCAACATTATAGTAAAGGTGTGTCTCAGTTGAACTTTTACATAATAAATGCACCTTAATGGTCAAATCAGCTGCATTTTGCCAGGGCGGCGCAGCGAAATGAAGCTGATTTGACGGTTGTTCCAGGCGAGATCCCGGAGCAGAACGAAGGTGGCAGGCAAACTGATTGTGTCATTAATAGCCACTTTTACCTATTACATGACACAACAGCATACCTACTACCTACTACTTGAGTGCCATCTAGAAGGCTGAAATTGGTAGTGTTCAATATTTTCAGTCAGAATGGATGAAAACTGTCATATCTCAGTCAAAAATAGGTTTATAAATATGGGAAAAAATATATAAATAAGTTGCTTTGGTGTATAAGTCATAGGACATGCGAATTATGCAAAAAACTGTGACTTATAGGCCGAAAAATACAGTACTTTAATTGTTTTGCTTTATTTCTATACTTAATTATTTTTTCCACAGTTAAAAAAAATCACAGGTCTGCACAGTTCATAGTATTTTTTAATGAAAAAAAAAAATGCAGAAATGCATTAAGGCAGACAGGTCCTAGGTGAGGGACCAGACAAAGTGCAGCCCAAAGACCCCTTATGATGAGTGAAACAAATGAAGTCAATGTTCCCTCGCCCGGACGTGGGTCACCGGGGCCCCACTCTGAAGCCAGGCCCTGAGGTGAGGCACGCTGGCGAGCGCCTGGTGGCCGGGCTTTTAAGATACAAGAGATACAAGATACAAGATACAAGATAGGTTTATTGACATTGCATCAATTTCCACCGATACAGCGTAAGTATGTAATTACAGTCATCCAGGAGAGAGATTAGTGTAACAAGCTGCAGCTGAACAAAACATATTTTATCGATATGTTCTTAGCGCGGCCTACCCATCTGTCCCCAGATGAAGGTCAAAGATAGGAAAACAGGATAAGACACGGGGTTTACAGCGTTGATATTAAAAAAAGATGAATCACGTTTTGTCTTCAAGACACCGCGTGATCCAGTAAAAACCATATCAAATAAAGCACATTTAGTTACAGGACAAGATGCATTTATGACGGCAGGCGGGAGGAAACAGTCTGTGTGTAACAATTCTAGATAAGAAACAGTTCGCTGGTCTCAGAGCTCGGCTCAAACCAAGAATGCACACAGAAACCTCTCGGGGGAGGGGTAGGAGGGTAGCGGGTTCCTTCAGCTCCCAGTCTAGGAGAAGATTTGTAGCCTTCAACAGTCCAAGGCCAGAGGCCAGATTAGATTAGTTGCTTTATTTTCCAGTCAGACCACAGTGTTCTTTTACTGCGGTCTTTAAGTCCAGGTTCTGTTTTCTGGGTCCAAATCGCCGAATTCGTGTCAGGTTCCGAGCTAAAAGATCCTTCCGTATGTGCCCTGTTTTAATCCGAGCGGCTGTAAACGAGTCCACAGTTCACACTGCAGGTCCGCGGCAGCCACCGCTTCTCTCACCGTGTGACTCAGCCCGCACAACAGCTGGGAAGGTCCTTCATAGCCTGGATCAAAGCATTTTCGCTGAGCGGAGGTCCTCGTCAGCACGCCAATCGCCGCGGTCCCCCTCAGCCCTTCAGTGGCATGAGCCACCGGTGTCCCAATAAATCACAGAGATTCCACGTCCCCGACAGAAAGAGCGGACAGTTGCATTAGCCTGCTCATAGAGTCCATAATGCAGCTCACCGCCTGCGTGTCGATAGGGCGCCCTGGCTCTCCCTGGCCGGTGCGCTTCGCAGAAATTTTTGTTGTCGATAGAATCGATAAGTGAAATAGCCCAGAAGACAGTCCACGCACATAATTCCATTCCAAATTGGTTCGAGCGAGCGCTGAAGAGTTATAGACGAGACAAATGCAGAAGCGGGGGAGGGAATGCAGGGAGATGTAGGAGCAAAAGGAGATGCGACCAGTCCCTGCCGAGAGCGGAAGTGATGGAGCCCGGCCGGGCACAACCCGAAGAGGCGACGTGGGTCCCCCTTCCCATGGGATCACCACCTGTGGGAGGGGCCAAAGGGGTTGGGTGCAATGTGGCCGAGGTCGGGGACCTTGGCGGTCTGATCCTTGGCTACAGAAGCTAGCTATTGGGACGTGGAACGTCACCTCTCTGGTGGGGAAGGAACCTGAGCTAGTGTGTGAGGTTGAGAGGTTCCGGCTAGAAATAGTCGGACTCACCTCAACGCATGGCTCTGGCTCTGGAACCAGTTTCCTTGAGAGGGGTTGGACACTCTTCCACTCTGGAGTTGCCCCTGGTGAGAGGCGCCGAGCAGGAGTGGGCATACTCGTTGCCCCCCATCTTGGTGCCTGTACATTGGGGTTCACCCCGGTGAACGAGAGGGTAGCCTCCCTTCGCCTACGTGTGGGGGGACGGGTTCTAACTGTTGTTTGTGCCTATGCGCCAAACGGCAGCGCAGATAACCCACCCTTTTTGGAGTCCTTGGAGGGAGTATTGGAGAATGCGCCTCCTGGGGACTCCCTTGTTCTACTGGGGGACTTCAATGCTCACGTGGGCAATGACAGTGAGACCTGGAGGGGTGTGGTTGGGAGGCACGGCCCCCTGATCTGAACCCGAGTGGTGGTCTGTTATTGGACTTCTGTGCTCGTCATGGATTGTCCATAACGAACACCATGTTCAGGCATAAGAGTGTCCATATGTGCTCTTGGCACCAGGACACCTTAGGTCGCAGTTCGATGATCGACTTTGTTGTCGTCTCATCTGATCTGCGGCTGCATGTCTTGGACACTCGGGTGAAGAGAGGGGCGGAGCTGTCAACTGACCACTACCTGGTGGTGAGTTGGCTCCGATGGTGGGGGAGGATGCCGGTCAGACCTGGCAGACCCAAACGTATTGTGAGGGTCTGCTGGGAACGTCTGGCAGAGTCTCCCGTAAGACGGAGCTTTAACTCCCACCTCTGGGAGAGCTTTGAACACGTTCCGAGGGAGTCGGGGGACATTGAGTCCGAGTGGGCCATGTTCCGCGCCTCTATTGTCGAGGCGGCTTATCGGAGCTGTGGCCGCAAGGTTGTTGGTGCCTGTCGTGGCGGCAACCCTCGAACCCGGTGGTGGACACCGGTGGTGAGGGATGCTGTCATGCTGAAGAAGGAGTCCTATTGGGCCTTTTTGGCCTGTGGGACCCCGAAAGCAGCTGATGGGTACCGGCAGTCCAAGCAGGGGGGGAGCGGTACGCCACAAACACTATTTATAGTGGGGGTGGCGTGCTGCTGACTTCAACTCAGGATGTTGTGAATCGTGGGCAGAGTACTTCGAAGACCTCCTCAATCCCACTGGCACATCTTCCATTGAGGAAGCGGAGCCTGGGGACTTTGGGTCAGGCTCTCCAATCTCTGGTGCTGAGGTCACCGAGGTGGTTGAAAAGCTCCACGGTGGCAGGGCTCCAGGGGTGGATGAGATTTGCCCTGAGTTCCTTAGGGCTCTGGATGTTGTGGGGTTGTGTTGGCTTACGTGACTCTGCAATATCGCGTGGACATCGGGGGCAGTTCCCCTGGATTGGCAGACTGGGGTGGTGGTTCCCCTATTCAAAAAGGGGGACCGTAGAGTGTGTTCCAACTATAGGGGGATCACACCCTTAAGCCTCCCTGGTAAGGTCTATTCAGGGGTTCTGGAGAGGAGGGTCCGTTGGATAGTCGAACCTCGGATTCAGGAGGAGCAGTGTGGTTTTCATCCTGGTCGTGGAACACTGGACCAGCTCTACACCCTCAGCAGGGTCCTGGAGGGTGTGTGGGAGTTTGCCCAACCAGTTTACATGTGCGTTGTGGACTTGGAGAAGATATTTGACCATGTCCCTCGGGGGGCCCTGTGGGTACTCCAGGAGTAGGGGGTACCAGGCCCTTTGATACATGCTGTTAGGTCCCTGTACGACCGGTGTCAGAGCATGGTCCGCATTACCGGCAGTAAGTCAGGCTCGTTTCCGGTGAGAGTTGGACTCCGCCAAGGTTGCCCTTTGTCACCGATTCTGTTCATAACTTTTATGGACAGAATTTCTAGGCACAGCCAAGGTGTTGAGGGGATCCGTTTTGGTGGCCTTAGGATTGCTTCTCTGTTTTTTGCAGATGATGTGGTCCTATTGGCTTCATCAGGTCGTGATCTACAGCTTTCGCTGGAGCGGTTTGCAGCCGAGTGTGACGCGGCCGGGATGAGGATCAGTTCCTCCAAATCCGAGGCCATGGTCTTGAGCCGGAAAAGGGTAGAGTGCCCTCTCCGGGTCGGGGAGGAGGTCCTGCCCCAAGTGGAGGAGTTTAAGTATCTCGGGGTCTTGTTCACGAATGAGGGAAAACTGGAGCGTGAGATCGATAGGCGGATAGGTGCAGCGTCCGCAGTGAAGCGGGCACTGTACCGGTCTGTCGTGGTGAAGAGAGAGCTGAGTCAAAAGGCAAAGCTCTCAATTTACCGATCGATCTACGTTCCCACCCTCATCTATGGTCATGAGCTTTGGGTTGTGACCGAAAGAACAAGATCTCGGATACAAGCGGCTGAAATGAGTTTTCTCCGCAGGGTGTCTGGACTCTCCCTTAGAGATAGGGTGAGAAGCTCAGTCATCCGGGAGGGACTCGGAGTAGAGCCGCTGCTTCTCCACATCGAGAGGAGCCAGTTGAGGTGGCTCGGGCATCTGGTTAGGATGCCTCCTGGACGCCTCCCTGGTGAGGTGTTCCGGGCATGTCCCACCGGGAGGAGGCCCAGAGGAAGACCCAGGACACGCTGGAGGGACTATGTTTCTCGGCTGGCCTGGGAACGCCTTGGGATTCCCCCAGAGGAGCTGCTCCAAGTGGCTGGGGAGAGGGAAGTCTGGGCCTCCCTACTTAGGCTGCTACCCCCGCGACCCGACTCCGGATAAGCGGACGAAAATGGATGGATGGATGAAAAAAAAACTATCCCCCCACTCCTCCCCTCTTTACAAGAATCTGGTCTTTTTATTTGTTTTAAACTGAAAATCTCAATAAATGTTAAAAATCGTTAGATATTTGTAACTTTTTAAATGGCACCCTCTACTGGCCACAAACGTCTCCTCCAACAAACCTAAAGTGGCCCCTGGACCACCAGTTGATAATCACAGCTGTAGCAGGTTGTTGCGGCTCCGGACACATTTAATTTAGTGAATGAAGGTGTAAAAATGCCTGTTTTGATCGTAACAGTTGCACACCCCTGGTTTAAAGTAATGGTCTTAAAGCGTGTATACATTTATCTTTTTACCTTAACTCATGGGTTCACTTCCACACTTTGAGGTCAGACAGACAGAGAAGAACCGGAAGAACCAAAAACTAAACATTTAGAGATAATGCGGGGCAAAGTTCATGAGTACTTTTAACCTTTGCTGTCAATTAAAAAAATCTCACTCACATTTAGTTTTATTGTAAAACAGTAACTGCGTTGAACCTGCTCTTCAGTATGATTTCAAGTTCTCTTAATCACTAATTCATTCAAAACAGGTGTGTGAAAGCAGATAAAGGACCGGAATTATCCACCACTGCTTTACGTAGTCTGACACTACCCCCTTGTGGTAACAAATAGTACAAACTTGTGTGAAACATTCTGAAATAATCTCTTAGGAGTCCAGGATTAAAGTTTGACTAAATGTTTGAACAATTCTTGCAATGGGAGAGATATGGCCCTTACATCCAAAATGAACAAACACCTTCAAATTGTATCTAACAGTGCTGTCCCTTCTGCATGAACCACAGCTCTCTGACATGGACACACAGAAACAATTACATTCCAAGCTGAGCCAGCTAAAGAAGGATTTCCAGCTGTCAGACACTGTTTTGACGTGTTGAGCTATGCAACTGTTTAATCAGTCAAAGGGTGAAGGAACGTAAACAGACACAATACTGTAACTTGGTAGAAAGACACTGACATATAATCTTTTCCAATCAGTTTACACTAACTACTAATTTAACATAAATAAAATCCTATACTGCATTCTGAATTCAGATATTTGTGTAAGCTAAACTACTTTGCTGATTTCATACTGTAAGGGGTTTTCTTGTGTTTGCTCATAAACAAAATGTCTGCTTTGTGTTAGTCTTGATGACTCATAACTTGTGCTCCAGCAGGTGATGGTAGTCAAACACAATTTCTGGTCTGTGTGGGTGGGTTTGCGGTACACATCAGTTTTTAAATCTCCTCCATCAGAGACTGAGACCTCACAGTCCAAGCAAGCCAAGTTGACATTTTTTACATCTTCTTGTATGAACTTTATATATTTATCCACAGAGTTGATGTGATCAGTGAAACGCTGGACTTACTGAGATGTGTGTCATCAACATACCAATGACTCCGTGGTGTTATGTTGGCATAAGCGTTGCATTAATTATATGTGATCCCTTACATTTAAAAAATATTCATTTGGATCCCCCCACATTTACCATGAAATATTAATTCACCCAACAGACTTTCTATTGCTTTGTGAATGAATTTGTTCCACTTGATTACCGGTAATAGGAGAATACTCAAACCACTAAAAATCCACTCCTGGTTTTCCTGGTTACCTTCATCAACTCGCCCACATGCACCGTTTCCCCAAGGTCACTTGCTTTGGCAGGGCACTCATCTCTTCTGGTTTTTTTAATCGACGAGGTGGGGGGAGGAGGGGGAGACACCTCTGTGTTGCACGTTAGCTTAGCGCTACATTAGTGCCAGCAGTTGTCGACTAGGGGTGGGGGTGTTAGGATGCGCGAGAGAAGCAGAGCATGTTCTATTCACACAAGGAGAGCTGTTGGTCAGGCTACGTCTTGTGCCGTGCTCTCTGAAATAGTTATTGAATCATGTGTTTACAAATGTAGGTAAACGTGGATGTTTAACAACCCGTTAAAATACACCAGAATGCAGGAAATGGCATCTACTTTATTCAACATTTTCTGGGGGAGGGTCCTCAGATTCCCTCCACCAGTATGTGTTTCCCCCATGTTACAAATGCTTCTGATGCCAGTGAACGTTGGTTTGAGCGAGGAGGAAAGGGCCCGGCATACTTCATCAGAAACAGAACAGTCAATGTGCAGTCACGCAATTGTGAAACGTTCATTTTTACACACACATCTTTCGTAGTCCACAAGACACAGACGCAGAGCTCCTGGGAAAACCCTCCCGACTGAAGTATACGCCACCGCGCAGTGTTTTTCCCATCCAGAGTCTCCACTCACTCCCTGCAACCACCGTTTGGCCACAAATCTACCATGAAGAAAGCGCCACACTTTTCAGCAGACAGACTCCGCCATACACAATGTCTCCGTGATCTCCAACCGGGAGATTTTGACCATTTGACCACTTTAGTGTTTAAAGAGGTGCACAGCTGAATGTCTGAGTGCATTTCCGCATCGACAAACACACAACCTCCTGAACAATCACGCAATTTTTGGCGCATATGCTTGTGAGAATAAATTTGGCCTGGGCCTTGTGTTGAGAAGGCTCTGCAAACAAAATGACACAATTTTCGTCATGCAACTACGACAATGAGAGCCAATTTCGGCACTTCGGGTGGAGTATGTCGGGCCCATGAAGGAAGCCATCTTTGTGGAGAACCTGTCCATCGTTAGACAGGTGCAGAGGTCTTTGTGTTCAATTGCCCCCCACTCTTAGAATGCTGTTATTACTAGTATTACTCAGCCGGCACTAACGACCAATTGCTAATGGTCCTCCCTATGTCTATGAACAACTAGTTTTGGCTGTAACCAGCAAACTGGTTGATCTACTATCAGAAGGTACTACATGTATAAGACTATTTGTTGGAGCTCCTCAGACTGATGGTCTTTTGAGCCAAAGACAAAATGTTTCAACAAGAAGAATCCGTCCAGAGGACCTGACCCAACCTTGTCAGATTTATCTACCTGGATTATTGAGCAAGCATCAGGATATTTTAAAAGATCATTTACACTTAGAAAAACAGTACTGCTTGTCAACTTGTGTTGTTGAAGACCTTTATTTTGTAGATATTACACTTGTTTTTGATTATGTGACACTGTTTTAAATGTAATTTTTCTCATGTCATCTCTAGTTTGAATGCTGCGGTCTTATTGAAGGCTACAAGGACTGGGGCTCCTCCATCCCTGCCTCCTGTAACTGTCATTATCCAGGAAAATGCGTCAGTACCTCTGCTTATATATATAGAATAAACATCATGGTCAATATTTGTATAACGTCATATGACCATCAATCTTTAGGACTATTTCTATATGTTTTCACATATTTGGCCACGAATTTCAGGCTGTTATTTTTTGTACAAACCAGATTGTAATATTTATCTTAAAAACTAAATAGAGGTTGCATATAACACCTGTAGTTAGCAATATGCTACAACTGTGAATGCTGGCCCAAACTATGGAAGTAAACATGAGTATTGGGAAGAAAAAAAAAACAGTTTTAATTGTGTTTGAATGGATTATTTTGTCTGAAACTTTTTGTCTTAAATAGGTTCGACTACGGGGCAGTGCTACGCTCGGAGCTCCGAAGAACCAGTATGTTTATCGAGCGGTAAGAAACTCTAATATTAAATAATTAACCATAAAAGCCTGAAACATTCTGAATCAAGCAGTGGCCTTGGAAGTCATTTAAATGCAGCAAGCTTGTTGTCCAGTTAAGAAAGCTGTTTGAGATGATGCATAATGTAGGGACAAAAGCCGTAAGAAAATGAGTGCATTGTAGGTCCAAAAGTATGGATTAGATTAGATAAACTGATAGTTTAGCCACAAATTACGCTAAATAACACTATTAAAGGGGACCACATATTGGTTTTTTTAATTTTTATGGTATGTCTGTGTGCTATCCAGACCCCGTTCATTCAATTTAATACAAAAAATAATTCTTAGATAATAAATTATACCCTTTTTAATTCTGCCATTTCTAACTTCCGTTCTAAACGACCTGTTTATGATAATGAGCTCTGAAGTCCACGCCCGTCAAAACTCTGGCCACTCTGTCTCCGCCCTCTGTAACTGCCAGTATCTCAAATCTGTTGTTGTTTTAAAATTAGCCTTTTTTTATTACTCGTTTGACTTACTGTTAGTGCTAGCTTAAAAAATAACTTACCGAAAGCTGTTTGTGTGCGCCGCCATTAGCTGCTCTTTTTTATCATGCTCTCCCGAATCCGAGCTCTTCCTCCTCCTTCGGTAACAAACAGCCCGCGTAGCTCCTGCTAGTTGCATGCAGCGCTTTGGTCCACGGCTGGCTGCACATCCAATCCAGACAAACGCAAAGAGTGTTTCCAGTTAATTTGTCCATATGAGGCAACCTAACCTCTGACCGGACCGGACCCACACTGTCCTCAAAAGCCAGCAGCTAACTGCAGCCCGATCTCTCCGGAAAAAAAAAAAAAAAAAAAGATGCCGTGACCGGGAAGCGAACCCGTGTCCTTCTGATTACGAGTCCAGTTCACTACCTCTAGACCAAACGGGCAGTTATGCAAAAAGCAGTCTTTCATCGTATAAGAAACAATCACAACCACCTACATTTAGAACGCTGAAGTTTTGATTAGATTTTGATGAAGTGAAAGGTATTCTTAAAATAAATAAGTTGCTAATCTGAAAATATATCGATCAGTGGTGCTTGATGGTACAAACTGTTGTCCCGCGAGTAAGTGTGTGTGTGTGTGCACAGTTTTCTGCCGGCTACGCGTTGGGAGCGATATTACACTAAAAATTGAACTAAAACGTAAAAATAACAATTATAAAGTATTATTATGTCGATGTATATATCTAGTTTCACCCCGATTTCTCCGAAACAAAAGGCTTTAAATAAAAAGGGAAAAAAAAAACGATGCCGTTGATAGGACGCGAACTCTAGTCTCCTGCGTGCCGCTCAAGTGTCTTAACCGCTCGACCAAACTGACAGTTGTGCAAGAGCAGTCCTCCATCATATAAGAAACAAGTCCAAACCGCGAGAGTGTGTTTGCACAGTTTTAACGAGACAGAGTTCATTCAAACAAGGTAATAAAACATTCTGGTTTTACTCAAGATGTGCTGCTGGCTGGAGCAGGGCTGAGCCCATAGCCCCCCCGGGGGCTAAATAAATGAATAAATAAATAAATGACCGCCAGGTCAGTTCCTAAACTGCTCGGCAACCGTGACGTCTTTTATAGTGAAGTGGGTTGAGCCGCACCAGTGGTTGCTAGGTGAGGGGCTGGACTCAGGTTTGGTGTGGGTTGTGGCTGCGGTTTGTGACGTCACAAACCGCAGGAAGTGCAATCGGCCCGTTTCTATCTAAGATAAATAAATCTACTTATAGTAAATAAACCACTGGGTGCATTTTTTTGGCCTTAGGACTGTTTCTTTATGAAGTAAATACCCAAATTTGAGTAAAAAAACATTAAAAAGTGAATTTTGCATGTGTGGTCCCCTTTAACAATCTGACTTATTGAAATAAGGCTTAGGAAGTACCGTATTCACCTTTTTGTGTTGTAGGGACCAAATAATGACCCTGTAGCTTTATGTCACTGCAGGAAATGGGATTAATTAATGTATAACACTGTTATTAGTTGTAATTTTAGCATGCAGCAGGCTTCCTTTTTATCTTCTTGCTTTATTGGACTTCAAATCCAGAAAAGCAGGAAACCAATTCAGGATCAGTCAGAAAGAGGACCAACCTTCCTGCAGGCTGGTTCCAGTACAAGTTTCTATTTCACATAAACTAATGGAACATCACCCTCTATCATATGAAAAAATACAGATAACAACTAATATTTTTTCAAGTGCTTTTCTCTTGTTGATTCACATAGTCCCTACCTAACAATCGTCTGTTCAAATATTAATTTTCCTATACATTTAGCTGTAATAAGTTATTATTATGTAATATAATGGAAAAAACCCATACTGGTTCCTGCTGGCTTCAGTTTCCTTTTTTTTAACATATGTACAAAGGTGTATGTTCTGTAAAAAGAACCAAAGCCAATTCAAGTCTATGAAACACAATAAACTCAACAGACCAAAACACAAGAAAACTCAAACCATGACAAATAATGACTGTTATTTTCTTCTATAAGCCTTGGTTTTAAAAACCAACTCCCCTTTGCTTGTTATCGATAAAGACAGCATTTTTTTTTGCTTACTTGTTTTGTTGTCAAATAATCTTTGCCCAGAAATCTACTGCTCTCTGGTCCTTTTTTTATCAATGTTGTTGAATCTCTGATAGCTTTCCCAATTCAGGTGTACCACAGCAGGTGTAATCTGACACAGAGGAAGACAAATTAACCACAAGATCAATATCCTGTTTGCACCACCTTAAGCTCTTTATGTGTCCGTGCTCTCGTTTTCCGCAGCCCTGCCTCCCAATTTATGTTTCCGAGCTGAAGCTGGCATTCTTCTTGGTGATGGCCATACAGTTTGGAAGTGCAGTATTCTGGGTACGTATTGACTACAGTGCATCGGATACTCCACCAACTGGCGCCGTGCTTAACTTTTTATTTCTGCTTCTGTCCTCAGATTATTTTACTTGTCATGAGCATCAAGCTGATGGGACAGATAAAGAAGAAGCAGGAGTTTATAGCTCTTCTTCAGTCCAACAGATACGTTCCTGGTGCTTTCTAGTGCTTCACACACTGGAAGTTACTATCGAACGCACACGGTTTGGATTCGCACATTATGCTGTACACCATAACCTGGCTATTTTGTGCTGTAGCAATATGTTGTGATTTATACATGTTATTGCATGTAACTGATGTTTAAGGGAACCTACATGCATAGACTGCATACAAATATTAAGCCTTACTGCTGTAAAAAGAAGCAATTTAACGGAATTTACTAGTCTTTGAGTAATATTCACACTTTGAAATGTTTTTTTTTTTCATCTGAACTTGTCTCAATGTTTTTAATTTGCCAATTTATTTATTTATTTTTTTTTAATTATGAGTATCTGGTGCTTATTTGGGGTTTTATATTTTGGAGGACATGCATTATTTGCCTTTTTATTTTATTTATTAGTCTATTACAGTGCCTCTATGCATTTTTTTTTTTTTGCCAGGTTGTTTTTTAAAACATTGCCACCTAGAGCACATTATCACCACCAATCTGTCAATGGAGGTGCATTCTTGTACATCCCTTTAAAACAAAACAAAAACGTTCATAAACCGTCCAGATAACCTGACTGAACAATGTTGCATTTTTTACCTGGATTATTGAGCATGAACTTTGATGTTTTGAACCAGTTTGGCTATGGCTGCCTCAGAGGAGTCGATGGGGGGAGAGGGCGGGCCCCAGAAACCATCTTATCACCAGCAAACTGGTTGGTCCACTTTGGGAGTGTGCTTCTTGTGGGACTGAGTTTATGGTGGCTCCTCGGACTGATGAAGTCCTTTGGATGAAGGATGAAACGTTTCAACAACAACAACAAAAAGAAATAGGAACCGTTTTATTCTTTACATTAATCATAACGGCTTTCTGACAGGCTAGAAATCTTTTTAATCTTTTCCTTCAAACACAAAGCAACACTTTTCTCTAAAACAAATAAATGCACATTCTCTGTTTTAAAAGAATAGTTCAAGTCACTTAAAGTTCTGTGTAACCGTTACGAACAATCGGTGTCTTAAAGTGGTGTCATTGGGCTGTGATCAATTGGTCATCGGCAAATTATAAGAGTCTTCCGAAGCTCCACACAAATGTACTCCAGTACAGTAGTTTAAATCTTAAAGGCAGGTCACTTGGCTGCTAGTACTTAAACTTTAGACTGCAATGGACAGTTTATGCCTTTTCTCACCATGCTGCGTTTGCGTCACTAACAAGTCTTCCAACAGTAGCAGCTCAGCAAGAGACTTGCCCTTTATTAAAGATATCTCCTTAAACAACCAATGAGCTAACAGCTAGTTAAAGATTGGCCAAGACCAAAGTAGTTTTTATATATTTGGCAATTTCCCCTTATCCAGTTACTGGTAATATAGCCAAAATATTACCATATTCCAGACAGACCAGCTCCAGAACTCCTGCTCGCCGTGTAGTTTTCTATTTGCTTAGAGGTAGGTTGTTCATAGAGCTGCCGACAACACCATATATGACTTGTTCCTAAACTTTTCACAGAGCTCCACTTGAAATGATCTGAACTGTTTTGCTTTAAGTGAGCACAAACATGTTTTGCGTCATTTAAACCTACAGAGCGCAACAATAAGCAAAAATAATGATATTATTATTATTGTATCATTTGCCTGCTTCATCTTGTTGAAATGAGCACAAAGATGGTTATGCATCAAATATTTGTTGTAATTTGTTTACTTCCTGTTGCCATGGTGACCTTGCCCTGGTGAGTTACCATATTTTTCAGACTATACAGCGCACCGGATTATAAGGCGCATTAAGTGAAACAAAAACAGTCATATAAGTCTAACTTTATTCAATAGTTACATAAAATCGTTTCGAGGTCAGTAAGTACAACCAGGATTAATACATAAGGCGCACCTGATTATAAGGCTCACTGTCAGTTTTTGAGAAAATTAAAGGATTTTAAGTGCGCCTTATAGTCCGTAAAATACGGTAGCTCTTCATTTGCGGTTGCAGTTTTATATTTTGTCTGTGTGTTGTTCTTTTTACCATTATTTTCTTTTATTTGGATACAAAACTGGTTGAAGACAAATACAGAGAGCTCTATATGTTTTTTTTTTCTTCTCTTTTTGTTGTTTACAAATTAAACCAGTCTGCTCAAACATGATTTTCACCTGCTGGCACCAAAAATCTTGGATCGGCTTTGTTTAAAACTTTTGCACGCATACGTTTTTAATCAGAGTCCCAAATGTATTTGACCAAAAAAAACTTCAAAATTAAGTTTTACTGAACTTTCTGGATTGCAACAGCTTTTTGCTGAACTTTATAGTCAACCTAATTGTATAATCTTTGTACATTTTGCGTATAATAAGGGTTAGACAATGGAATGAGTCCCGTAACTCATTGCGACACCAGAATGTCTCCACTCCTTGTTATGCACGTTGTATATATGCACAATCATCGAATGAGGGGATTTTATGTCATCGTGTCCAACTGATGGCGAAAAAGGGGCTGTTTTTGTTGCACATTCAGAGTTGAAACTTTTGGTTTTTAATGTTTGTAGGCATGTTGGCACTGCGGAGACAGGAGAAACTCTGGAAGGGCAACACATAATTGTATTTCCACCAGTAAGTGACGTTACTGGTGCAGAACAATAACTTCTGTAACGACCCGCTGAATGAGCTGCTGTAGAAATTATCTCTGAAACAGCAGATACAGTCGTCCTGTGCACTTAAACCATAAATGCCTGAAATACACTCAGTTTTTTTTTTCCTGTCATACACTGTTTTTTATGAGTTGAAATTACTGTAATATTTTGTAAATAGAAGGAATAAAATTATTCTTCTTTCTTGACTTCATGTGACAGAATTCTTTTCTTTATTTTACTTTTTTATTCCCCCCCTTCCCCAAAGCAGTTTTACATCAGATTTCCTACTAACATGAGACATTATTGTCAGAAATCATTGTTAATTAACTGAAGAAGCATTATAAGGATTTTATTTAAGCTCTGTTTTTTATTGTTGTTTTTATACAGAAGCTAAAATGTTTGGAGAGAAAATAGGCTGTGAGGTCGTAAATGGTAATAACAATAAAAGTAAGTAAACAATACATAAAAGTAATTAATACTGTAGTTATAACAGGAAATATATAATGTTAGTGAAAATAATTCAAGCAATTTTGCTTCTTGAAGTGTTTAAATGACTCATGAACTCTGACATTTAGGCCATCCTCATGGACTTTGTGTTTTTGAACGGTAAAACTTTAACTGTTTCATTCGCTTAAGGTTATTTATTCAGAATTGGCCTAAATACCAATTATTTTTGTTCTCCAATGTTCTTAACATATGTTCATTTGACTTAATTAATCTGAAACATTAAATAACTTTTTTCCATCTAACATCAAAGTTCCTGCCGGGGCATTTAGGATGTTTTTAAAAGCGAACCATTTCAAACAATAAAAATTAATGACTGACATGAAGTACGAGTGAGAGGAGCAAAGCAGCCGCAGGAACACTGAAGCAACATGGTGCAAGGAGCACAGAATAACCAGAACAATCCACCTGCTAAGAGATAATTACCGGTACTGACGATGAGCAGGTGAAATTAAGGAGCTGATGAGCTGCAGCTGAGGAAGCAAAAGCCGGTGACACAGAGGAAAAAGCTGAAATGCAATAACTTTAGAGCAGGGGTTCTCAAACTTTGTGGGTTCAGGGAACACTTACAGGGAAGAAAAAGTAAAAAGAAAATGCACTGGAAATATTTGTGTAACAAATACTTAGGACCTGTCCTTTAATACAAATGTTATACTTTTAAACATGGGGTATTTTTCATTCAAGACACAATTAAACAAATATTTATGTTCAACTTCCAAAAATGACAGTATTGAGAAAAATAACGGTTTCAAAAACCACTTTAAAATTTTACATATTCACATAATGAATACACAAAGTAAATGTTTTGCCACTTCTTCAGATTATTACCGAAAACTCTTTACATAAAACTGAACAGAACCACAACAGCAGTAGTCAAACAAAGTAACGGAGTCTAATTTGTAAACTAATGCTCACTGATATAGCCTATATACAGTACTGTGTATGTGTGTGTGTATATATATATATAGATACAGTATTGATATATACAGGTAGCCCCCAACTTACGAGCAAGTTCCGTTCCTACCCGGTGCTCGTAACACGAAATCTCATATGTCGGAACCCGAAACACGTGTTGCTCGTAAGTCCGGATTTTCGGTCGTAAGTCGGAAAATGTATGCTAGCGCTACTACGAACACCCGTTTTTCAACACAAACGTACATACTAGTTCATAAACATGGACAGAACTTTGTTTACAAACGGTTAGCTAACACACTTTCATCTAAAAACACATACCAGTGCTGTATTTTCTGTATGTTCTGTACAACTTTACTGTTCGTTAGCCAGCTCGTAAGTCCGGAACCTCTTAAGTCGATGTGCTCGTAAGTCGGGGACTACCTGTATATATATACACAGTATATATGTGTATAAATATATATATATGTGTATAAATATATATATGTGTGTATAAATATATATATATATATATATA
>JBBPBX010013287.1:0-14652 GCA_038048925.1 Garcialebias charrua | reverse complement strand
ACATGTAATCTGCAAGCATTACATGTAAAAAGTGCAAGTGGAACCTTTCCAGAGAATGGTAACCACTCATAACCATGGGTGAAGAAGATTGTGGAACATTTCTGATGCTCGTTGGATTTAAGATTGTTGTTTTTTTGTTTTGTTTTTTGAAATTACACAGTGAACATAACCTTATTAATATTGTGCTTTGCTGTATTAATTTGTTTAACATTTGTATGTATTAGTTGTTGAATAAAATGGAGGGTGGACATTTGTAGAACTGATCAGAGACCAGAAGGTGGAGTGAATAATGAATAAATAAGTTTGTTCTCTGATCAGTCTTAAAAGTTTGAAACATCCAGACATTGTGTGTGTGATTTTCCTGTCTGTCACTACCGGGGAGTTGGGAGATAAGAAGTTAAACTGTGCTGATTTCATCACCATAAGAATAGTCAGTATTGATCAAGTCATCTCCGGAGCTTTGTTACTCTAGTTCCTGAAGATAGTGCATTGCTTGTGGAAAGAGCCTGGCCAAACTCTGTTTCGCAAACAATCCTTATCTAAAGGGATAAAAAGAGACAGGCTTAGCTCCCATAGTTCAGAGTCTGACGGGGATGTGTAATCGCCCGGATTGTTTAATGCTCACTCTGCCTATGGTTGACAAACGGCTCTCTCACTTTGATGTCAAATGGTAAGAGTATTTGTTTAAGCATTAATCATTGTATGTAAGTGTGTTACTTGTTTGTTTTCTGTCTTGCTTGCTATTTGATTTTCTGTGGTTAAAGGTTCAGTATGCAGTTTCTGTAGAACTGCAGAACTTAGAAATATTTTCAACAGGCAAAGCATTCTGATCCCTCCCCCTCAGAGCCATATGTGGCTCTGCCCCCTTGTGGTCTGTTGAATTTCAAATTCAAGCTCTGTTTTTATTGGCTGATTCAAATTCAAGCTCTGTTTTTATTGGCTGGTTACAAACTCTGTTTTTATTGGCTGGAAAATGGCGGGTCACCTTTTCTTTTTAGAAATGCTTATTTACCACCTGGAGAAGCAAGGGGACAATATTTTTTTTTAATTTTTTTCAGAGATTACCTGGCTAACATCAGTCTGTCAGGAGGTAGTGACAGAGTGAAGAAATATGTTCATAAAAAAAGCTACATACTGCAGCTTTAAAATAAAGAACATTTGTTTTTAAACAGAAAATAGTTTCCTGTGAAGTCTCTTGAGCTGTGATATTCTTTTGAGGATATCTGCCTATCTCTCTTGATTCTGCATAAATAATATTTCATAAAACCTTTATGAATAAAAATTCATAAAATATTTATAAAATAATATTTCATAGAACAAGGCTGATCCATGAATCAAATGAGATCAACTTTATTAATAAAGCAGATTTAAACAACAAGAGTTGACCAATGTGCTGAACAACAAACTCCAAAACAACATCCATAAAACAACAAAGTGAAGGTGTTCAAACACAACATTTAAAAACAAGTGTTACGAAACTGCTTCTCTCCCCAGCTCGTTCTCATCTTATCAGTGACCTCATGTCGTGTGACCTGTGTCGGTCCATCAGTTGACTTCATGTCGTGTGACCTATGTCGGTCCGTCAATTGACCTCAGGTCATGTGACCTGTGTCGGTCCGTCAGTTGACCTCAGGTCATGTGACCTGTGTCGGTCCGTCAGTTCACCTCGGGTCGTGTGACCTGTGTCGGTCCATCAGTTGACTTGATGTCATATGACCTGTGTCGGTCCGTCAGTTGACCTCAGGTCATATGACCTGTGTTGGTCCGTCAGTTGACCTCGGGTCATGTGACCTGTGTCGGTCCGTCAGTTGACCTTGGGTCATGTGACCTATGTCGGTCCGTCAGTTGACCTCAGGTCATGTGACCTGTGTCAGTCCATCAGTTGACTTCATGTCGTGTGATCTATGTCAGTCCGTCAGTTGACCTCAAGTCATGTGACCTGTGTCGGTCCGTCAGTTGACCTCGGGTCATGTGACCTGTGTCGGTCCGTCAGTTGACCTCACGTCATGTGACCTGTGTTGGTTCGTCAGTTGACCTTATGCCGTATGACCTGTGTCGGTCCGTCAGTTGACTTCATGTCGTGTGACCTGTGTTGGTCCGTAACTTGACCTCAGGTCATGTGACCTGTGTCAGTACGTCAGTTTACCTCATGCCGTGTGACCTGTGTCGGTCCGTCAGTTGACCTCATGTCGTGTGACCAGTGTTGGTCTGTCAGTTGACTTCATGTCGTGTGACCTGTGTCGTTTTGTCAGTTGACCTCATGTCATGTGACCTGTGTCGGTCCGTCAGGTGACAGACAACAATAGGTCAAGCATGTTGTAGAACACAGCAATGGGCCACCTGCATGTGCCGGCATGCACCGTATATACATGGGCCAAGGACAAGGAGAGAGACAGTACTTGTAAGCAAAATAATTTATTTGACAGACCATCAGGGTTACAGGATAATCAGCACAGCAGAATAAGACAATTTTATGCATAAAATTGTTCTGGAGCAGACAAAGCTTTCCGTTCAGTGGATGTCCCAAAATGCTCAACTGTGAGATAAATTCAGGGTTTGTTATGTGTGAATTCAGGTCAGGGCCTCTCTTCTGACTAAGGGGGGAAGTGCAAGCAGAGTCTTACCTGGTGGAAACATTGGAATGCAGTCTGTGCAGTCTGGTCTGGTAGGGGTGTCTGAGTTGAGTGCACACATATTTATAACAAAAGGTAGTTAATGGTCCAATAATTGTTCAGGAGAAGGAGGGGGTTTGTCCTCAGGATCTTGAAAATTCAGTCATCCTAGTGTTAAAGGGGCGAGCCCACACTTTTCCGAATCCATCAGACGATCTGTTCAATAGTTTCTTTTGCTTTTCTTTATAGTTTTTCTCTTTTCTTAAAAACGCACCACTTGTGATTTTGTAGGTGGTTGAATGTTAGCAGGCGTGTTAATATTAATAATAATTAATTTAATTTATAACGCACTTTTCATTAATGAAAATCTCAAAGTGCTACATAGTGCAACAGAATTTAAACGTCAATAAAACAAGTAATAAAACAAGTAAAATCAATAAAAGTATCAACTAAGATCAAGGCAGAATCATGAGGAGGCAGAGTATGCTTGGTTCAAAAGAAAGGTCTTCAAGCCGCTCTTAACGTCAACCAGTGACTGTGGGGCTCTCAGGCAGTCAGGAAGAGAGTTCCACAGGCGGGGGGCAGCCACACTGAAAGCCTGGTCTCCCATGGTCCTTAATTTGGTTCTCGGAATGTGAAAGAGATTACTGTTCTGTGACCGCAGAGACCGGGTGGATGAGTATGGAATAAGAATGTCCTTTAGATAATCTGGTGAAGTTCCGTGTAAGCATTGATGTGTAATGAGAGCAGTTTTGTACTGAATTCTGTAGGCGACAGGAAGCCAATGGAGGTTATGTAGAATGGGCGTAATATGTTCAAATTTACGAACTCTCAACAAGATCCTTGCTGCACTGTTTTGAATATATTGAAGCTTCTGAAGGTATTTACCAAGGATTCCAATAAACAGGGAGTTGCAGTAGTCGAGCCTGGAGGAGACAAAAGCATGGACGAGCTTCTTAGCATCGGAAAAAGTTAAGGATGGGCGAAGTCTGGAGATGTTTCGCAGATGGAAGAAACAAGTTTTAAACAGAAGCTTAATGTGATTTTCAAATGAAAGATGAGAGTCCATTTTTATTCCAAGATTTGTAACAGAGGTGGAGAGGGAGATGTCTTGTCCAGAAAAGGAAAGTGTTCTTATAGGAGATGTTTGTACCTGGTGAGGGGTGCCAATCAATATGGCCTCAGTCTTAGAGCAGTTTAATTGAAGAAAGTTCTGATTCATCCATGCCCTTATGTCCTCCAGGCAGGCAGAGAGGGCAGTGAGTGAAGATGGAGATGACAAGGCGGAATGTCCTCCAGGCAGGCAGAGAGGGCAGTGAGTGAAGATGGAGATGACAAGGCGGAAGATGAGGATGCTCCAGTCCTGATGTAAAGCTGTGTATCGTCGGCATAACAGTGAAAAGAAATGTTGAACTGATTAATAATTTGACCTAAAGGCAGCATGTAAAGGGAAAACAGCAGGGGCCCCAGAACCGACCCCTGAGGGACACCACAGGAGACACAGACTGTCTGGGACGTGGCGTTGCCAAGACTAACACATTCCAGCCTATTGGAGAGGAAAGATTTGAACCAGTCCAGGACAGTGTCACAGAGACCGACCTCCACATGAAGACGGTGGAGGAGGATACTATGGTCCACAGTGTCGAAGGCTGCAGTGAGGTCAAGGAGGACAAGGATGGAGGGAGAGCCAGTGTCAGCAGCCATGAGGACATCATTGGTAACTCTCAGCAATGCAGTCTCAGTACTGTGAGCCGCCCTGAATCCAGACTGGAACTTCTCATACAGGGAGTGTTGTTGTAGGTGGTCCTGCAGCTGAGCAGCAACAGCTTTCTCCAGCACTTTAGACAGAAAAGGGAGGTGTGAAATTGGGCGGTAATTAGACAAAATGTCGGGATCCAAATTAGATTTTTTCAGAAGAGGCCTAATGATGGCAGTTTTTAGAGGCAGTGGAACATGACCAGATTGTAGAGACTGATTTATTATTTGAGTGATTAATGGGCTTATTGCAGAGTGATTGGTTTTTATGAGAGACGAGGGGAAAGGATCCAGGGCGCAGGATGAAGGCTTCATTTTCTTGATGATGGACTCCACCTCACTCTGAACAACTTCATCAAAGCTGCTCAGGGTCCCAGAATGCAGACGAGTAGATGGCACACTGAGAAAGGGGAGGTTGTGGAGCTGAGATCTGATAGTGTCAACTTTGTTTTTAAATGACGAAAGGAACAGGTCGCATTTTTGAGCCGAGTCCTCAGAGTTTGTTTAATTGGATTAAGCAGATGAGTTATTGTGGAGAAGAGCTGTTTAGAGTTTCCAGGGCAGGTGTTGATGATGTTAGAATAATATTTGGAGCGTGCTTCTTTAAGAGAATAGGCGTACGCTTTCTGATGTTCTTTATATGCCTGCTTATGTACAGAGAGACCAGATGATTTTACACGTCTCTCAATAGCACAGTCAGTTGCTTTCATCCTGTGCAGCTCACCAGTGTACCAGGGGATGAATGGGAGAAAGACACCAGTCTTGACTTCAAGGGGACGTGCAGGTCCAGGAGCTCCCGGAGAGATTGGTTGTAGTAATCCACAGAGTCATCTGCAGATGAATGATTGACAACGGTCAGGGCGTGAAGATCAGCAGACAGAACATCAGGGGAAATGTTTTTAAAGTCACAGAACTGGATGGGTCATATTGGGTTTGAAGCAGGCGAAGATGAAGGCACTTCCAGGAAGATGACCCTGTGGTCTGAGACACCCAGGTCATATACAGACAAGTTATTGATGAGTACAGTGTCTGTAATCCCCAAATCCAATGTATGCCCCCTACTGTGCGTAGGGGCGTCAACGTGTTGAGTGAGATTAAGAGAGTCCAAAAGAGACTTAAAATCTGTTGCCAGAGGTGAAGAGGAATTGTCCATGTGGATATTTAAGTCACCAAGAAAAATGGTCTTCACAGGGGAGGTGCAGAAAAAAGTGAGTAGGTCATGCATCTCTGAGTTAAATGAAGCATGCGGTTTGGGAGGCCTATAAATTAATATAACATTCATCAGAAGTGGGGCTTTGAAGCTGAAGGCCATACATTCAAAGGAAAAAAAGTCCTGAGAAACCAGATGAGACCATTTTAAATTACTGCGATAAATTACCGCCAGACCACCACCACGGCCAATGCTGCGAGCTCTCTGCAGATAACTGTATCCAGAGGGACACGCTTCGTTCAGAGAATTAAACATATCCGGTTGATGCCAAGTTTCTGTAAGGCACATGAGGTCCAAGTTCTTCTCCAGAATGTGATCATGAATTAAACAAGATTTGTTGGATAGTGACTACACATTGAAAAGTTCTAATTTAATACCAGTTGGAATAGGAGTTTTTTTAACCGGTTTAAGCAGACTGAAGTCCACTCCACGTTTTCCTTGCCACTTCGTGCGCTGTGGACTACAATGGACAACAGATGCAGCGTTCTGATGACGACATCGAGGTGCGACACGTGCGACGCGTCTCTCAGTCCAGACAGTACTAATCGAGTCAGTTTGGTTGAGAATAAACTGTTTTCTTTCGAGAGCTTCTATGGATGTAACAAGGTCTACGCAGAAGTCCTAGTTGTTTGATGGTGGAAACAGAAAGAGGAATGGAGCAGTTGTTAAGTTCAAACAACTCTGAAGCGGAGTAGGTTAACATCGTCGAGCCGGTGGAAGATAACTCGGAGCTAGCCGCTAACAGCAGGCCCACGGCTCCAAAAAAGATATACAAGAAACAGAAAGAGGTAACTTGAATGAGAATTACCTTGAAGGAGTAGAGGAGGGAATCCAGAACAGTCCAGAGGACACAGGAAGTTGAGAGAGGCAGCAGGTAAGCGAACAATAAATGCAGCATAGCTAGCGGGAGGTTGACAGCTCCCGCTACTAAAATTCCGGTTTGACTAGTAAAGTTTACTATCTAATGAATCTAGCAAACAAGTCAAATCTTGGCTTTGCCGTGGTCTCACATCCTGAGCAAGCGCAATGGGATCAGTGGAAAGGAAAAACTCCTTTTTAGAAGGAAGAAACCTTTAGCAGAACCAGGCTCAGGACAAGCGGTCATCTGCTTTGACCGGCAGCGTGTCACGTCTGCAGATCCACAACGCAGTCAGAAAAGACAGTTGCTCTAAAACTTAATCACAGAAAGCCTAGAAAGTTAGAAAGGTAGAAATGCCCGCGTCTGCTTACACAGGTGCTGTACACAGGTGCTGTACACAGGCTTGCTTGTTAAAACTCCCCGGTGCATTTCTTAGCGTCCAGCAGGTTCATTCAGGGCAAACTTCCTCTTCCTCCTGGCCAAAAACATCCTGACGCTCCCCTCCCCAAGTAACAGAATAACGTTCTGAGAACGTTCTGAGAACGTTATTTTTAGGTTAGGGGAACGTTCCCTCCTAACGTTCTGAGAACGTTCTGGTGTGGAGTTTTCTCGTGGTTCTCAGAACGTTAGTGAGAACGTTCTGAGAACGTTCTGAGAACGTTAGGTGAGAACGTTCTGAGAACGTTCTGAGAACGTTATTTTTAGGTTACGGGAACGTTCCCTCCTAACGTTCTGAGAACGTTCTGGTGTGGAGTTTTCTCGTGGTTCTCAGAACGTTAGGTGAGAACGTTCTGCTAGAACTTTCTTAGAACATTCCATAAATTTTATTATTATTATTATAATAATATGGATTCATACATTTTAGTGCAAATTATGAACAATCAAAATAGATTCAAAGTTATTTATTCATCTACTGAACAATGTTTTTAATCTCCCAGAGAGAACAATTGCAAACAAACAAAAGTGTACTTTTGTTTGTTTGCAATTGTTCTCTCTGGGAGGTTAAAAACATTGTTCAGTAGATGAATAAATAATTTTGAATCTATTTTGATTGTTCATGTTCAATGAATTGTTCAATGTAGTTTGGAATAGTTCACATTTTTAGTTTGGAAAAAATAAACATTTGAGTTTTCTTTCTTATAACAGTTATAAGAAAGAAAACTCAAATGTTTATTTTTTCCAAACTAAAAATGTGAACTATTCCAAACTACATTGTCCCTTTCTTTAAACTTAAAAGTCCAGCTTGAACATAAATCAAATTAAATATGTGTTTTGCCATGATTTCTAGCTTTCAAATACAAGTACCTGTACAATACTCTCATTGTAATGAGAAATTTAAGTTGGCTAAATAAATCTCCATTGCACAAATGAAATCTTTCAAGTTTTATTTAAAAATGTCCACAATTCTTAAATCAAATCCAACAAAAGAAGCTGAATAATAAATTTGTGACCCATCACATCAAATGGGTTTATTTTTCAAAGTGGTTTGCGTAAATTTAGATAGTAAATAAGATGAATGAATAACTTATCAAATGGTTTAAATTAAATATCTGAAATAAAATCTTCACACCAAATATCAAACCATTTTCCTGATTATTAAGACAACACGATGAATTTGTCAGGATGATCTAAGTAAGAAAATGTATTTCTAAAAGTCAGTAATATATATGTTTGCTTGTAGGTCATTTTGACCAAATTTGACTTTAACCCCCGTTTGATGATGTGATGGGTCACATATTCAGTATGAAGTTCTAGTAAAACTAACCCTCTTTCAGGGGCGAGTAATCTGGTGATCCTACATAAATACATTCAGATCCTCCTTTTTAAAACATGGAGCGTGAAATCTGGTGATCTAACAAAATACTTTCAGCTAATCCTCCTTTTAAAACATGGAGCGAGAAATCTGGTGATCCAACATGTGTTCACACATAAACAACTTCAGTGTTGTTTCAGAAACAGTTCTCAACCATCATTAGCAAAGCAGATCCATCATAAACATTTCTCAACCATCAGGAGCAATTGGTATCCATCATAAACAGTTTTCAACCATCATTATCAAATCACATCATCAGGAGCAATTGACATCCATCAGAAACATGTTGCAACCATCATGTATGAAAAACCAGTGCCTTAGTGTACAGTCCAGGAAATTTAAAAAGCTAGAAGCAGCACAAAAAAAGCATAGAAAAGTCCCTTACTTTGATTGAAGTTGAGGTAGACAGGCTTATTAGGTGGTTCTCATGGATCAGATGGAACAGCTTAGCCATTGAGCAATGATTCAACCATGAATGATGCAGTGTTTCCCCTAGTTAACTTGCCATGGCGGAGTGCTCATCTCATCCATGATTTTTGTTGACGGGGGACGGACACGTCTGAGTGCAGCTTGTAGGGGCAGGGGGCATTCAGCACGAGGGGAGAGGCAACGTGAACGCTCCCTTTAGCTTTTTAGCTAGAGAGCCTGTATTTTGTGCTGCTAGCTTAGTGCTATG
The DNA here is from genome assembly GCA_038048925.1 of Garcialebias charrua. Taxonomy (NCBI): domain Eukaryota; kingdom Metazoa; phylum Chordata; class Actinopteri; order Cyprinodontiformes; family Rivulidae; genus Garcialebias; species Garcialebias charrua. The sequence continues at coordinate 5,727 of JBBPBX010013287.1, read as the reverse complement.
CCAGTGCTGGGTGGGTGGGTGGGGGGGTCAAGTTTGGTCTGGTAGGCGGGGTGCTCAGTTCTGTTGACGGGGTGGCGCACCCCGCTTGTATAATGGTAGGGGAAACACTGAATGATGGGTACATGGGAGTCCAGATGTGAGTTCAGGTCAGGTGTGTTTTCCTGTTTTGGCAGCAGTCATTGATGTGGATACATGACAGGGTTAGGCACAAGGTGGTGACGCACAGGTGATGATGGAGAGGAGCTGCAGGAGGATGGTGAGGAGAGAGCAGAGGACACAGGTCTGCCCATGACGTCAGGTGCCAACAGGTTTTGTCTGTTGAAAGAGACACAAACATGAACATGTGAAGTTAAAGCAGGGTCATGACCTGCAATAAAAACAGAAAACACCGACAGAAAACAAGTTCAACTCACTGTAGGCACAAGGTGGTGACGCACAGGTGATGATGGAGAGGAGCTGCAGGAGGATGGTGAGGAGAGAGCAGAGGACACAGGTCTGCCCATGACGTCAGGTGCCAACAGGTTTTGTCTGTTGAAAGAGACACAAACATGAACATGTGAAGTTAAAGCAGGGTCATGACCTGCAATAAAAACGGAAAACACTGACAGAAAACAAGTTCAACTCACTGTAGGCACAAGGTGGTGACGCACAGGTGATGATGGAGAGGAGCTGCAGGAGGATGGTGAGGAGAGAGCAGAGGACACAGGTCTGCCCATGACGTCAGGTGCCAACAGGTTTTGTCTGTTGAAAGAGACACAAACATGAACATGTGAAGTTAAAGCAGGGTCATGACCTGCAATAAAAACGGAAAACACTGACAGAAAACAAGTTCAACTCACTGTAGGCACAAGGTGGTGACGCACAGGTGATGATGGAGAGGAGCTGCAGGAGGATGGTGAGGAGAGAGCAGAGGACACAGGTCTGCCCATGACGTCAGGTGCCAACAGGTTTTGTCTGTTGAAAGAGACACAAACATGAACATGTGAAGTTAAAGCAGGGTCATGACCTGCAATAAAAACAGAAAACACCGACAGAAAACAAGTTCAACTCACTGTAGGCACAAGGTGGTGACGCACAGGTGATGATGGAGAGGAGCTGCAGGAGGATGGTGAGGAGAGAGCAGAGGACACAGGTCTGCCCATGACGTCAGGTGCCAACAGGTTTTGTCTGTTGAAAGAGACACAAACATGAACATGTGAAGTTAAAGCAGGGTCATGACCTGCAATAAAAACGGAAAACACTGACAGAAAACAAGTTCAACTCACTGTAGGCACAAGGTGGTGACGCACAGGTGATGATGGAGAGGAGCTGCAGGAGGATGGTGAGGAGAGAGCAGAGGACACAGGTCTGCCCATGACGTCAGGTGCCAACAGGTTTTGTCTGTTGAAAGAGACACAAACATGAACATGTGAAGTTAAAGCAGGGTCATGACCTGCAATAAAAACAGAAAACACCGACAGAAAACAAGTTCAACTCACTGTAGGCACAAGGTGGTGACGCACAGGTGATGATGGAGAGGAGCTGCAGGAGGATGGTGAGGAGAGAGCAGAGGACACAGGTCTGCCCATGACGTCAGGTGCCAACAGGTTTTGTCTGTTGAAAGAGACACAAACATGAACATGTGAAGTTAAAGAGAGTCAGAGAGTCTTTATTGTCATTTGCACAGCATGTGGTACATGAGATGAAAACGAGATTATGTACACGAGGTCCCAGTTACATCCAACAACAAATGAAAGAGAAAAACAGTAATAACATCTAGAATTAACTAAGAAAAACATCAACTAGTAATACACTAAGCCTAATATAGTGGGAATAAACAGCAGCACGAACATGAGTTTGTATGAGCAGATGGTCACAGATGAACACAGATGAACACAGCAACAAGAAAACAGATCAGCATCAGTATGATGTGATATTTTGCAGTGTTTATTTTTTATTTTATTTTTATTTATTCATGAGTCTAACAGCCTCAGGGTAGAAGCTGTTCCTCAGTCTAGTGGTTCTACACTTGATGCTCCTCAACCTCCGTCCTGAGGGGAGTGGGGCAAAGAGTGAGTGTGCTGGATGAGTGAGGTCTTTCATGATGCAGGTGGCTCTTTTCCTGCATCTGAGAAGCTCAGTCCTCGCCTCGTTCTACAGGTGTGCAGTGGAGAGCGTCCTGTGCTCCAGCATCAACGTGTGGCATGGAGGCTGCACAGTTGCAGAGAGGAAAGCTCTACAAAGAGTGGTGAAGGCTGCACAGAAGTCTGTGGGAGTCAGTCTCCCCACCATCACAGACATTTACACCTCCAGATGCAGAAAAAGAGCCACCTGCATCATGAAAGACCTCACTCACCCAGCACACTCACTCTTTGCACCACTCCCCTCGGGACGGAGGTTGAGGAGCATCAAATGTAGAACCACTAGACTGAGGAACAGCTTCTACCCTGAGGCTGTCAGACTCATGAATAAATAAATAATAAAAATAAACACTGCAAAATGTCACATCATGCTGATACTGACCTGTTTCTTGTTGCTGCGTTCATCTGTGACCATCTGCTCATGTTCGTGCTGCTGTTTATAATGATGTTTTTCTACTACATTAGGGCTTAGTGTATTACTAGCTGATGTCTCTCTTAGTTAATCCTAGATGTTATTATTGTTTTTCTCTTGCATTTGTTGTTGGATGTAACTGGGACCCTGTGTACATAATCTCGTTTTCAACACATGTACTACATGCGGTGCAAATGACAATAAATTCTCTCTGACTCTGACTCTCTGATCTGGAGGTGTAAATGTCTGTGATGGTGGGGAGACTGACTCCAACAGACTTCTGTGCAGCCTTCACCACTCTCTGCAGAGCTTTCCTCTCTTCAACTGTGCAGCCTCCATGCCACATGTTGATGCTGGACATTTTAAGACTAAAAAAGACCAGATTATCATAATGGAGGAAAAATAATGTGATCTTTCCCAATTAAAAAATAAAATAATGAACTATGCAGGTCTAGGTAAATTATTTTAATTGTGGAAAAATTAAATATCATACTTTGAATAAATAAAGTTAACTTATGTTTTACTCCTTCTATTAGTTCTAGTATTCACACATTTGCAAAGGAAAAGACAGGAAAAACTGCTAAAACTAGCCCTTTTTGTTGTTATAAGAACAAATAAAATTCAGTTTAAAGTTATTTTTGATCAAAGCTTGGAAGAGCCACTGCTGAGGGACCAAAGAGCCACATGTGGCTCCAGAGCCGCAGGTTTCAGACCCCTGCAAAGTCCAGAACCCCTTACATTTTAAGACAGGTTTACAAGAAATCTAAAATAACTACCTATCAGCCACTTTCAAACCAGTTATGTGATCACAATCTTTCTTTGTGCTTGACAGATTTTTCATGCTGATGACATTGATTGATGACAACTTGGAGACAAATAAAGAGGATTCAATCCTAAAGATTCACAAAGGGACACCTCTGCTGTGTTACTATGAACAGTTTAGCACCACCACGACCAAAGTCTGGCACTCATATTAGCCTGCCTGTGTGTCTGTTAGTAAAATATCTCATGTACCAGTAAATCTTTAATGAAACTGTCAGAAAGTAATTGACTCTCAAGACCTCTCAAGACCTCGTGAATGAGATATATCTTCCTTCAGCCTCTACAAAAACAGTATGTTGCTGAAATACGTATTTAAAGTAAATTAGTATTTCAGCCTGGCTGCGGTTATTGTTCTGCTGGCTAGCAGACGCAAACAACGAGAGGATGCGGGGCCTGTCTCTTTGAAAAACCATCCAGGAACTAAGCCAAAAAAATAAAAAATAACTCGTAGCATACAGTATATGGCTTATTTAAACGCTAGAATAACCTAACCTGCAGTGTTTTACTTGCCTCAAATTATCTGCCTCAGCAGCACACAGACCCGTTTTAGCTCGTTGTTAGCTTAGCTTTTAGCAACAGCAGGTTTTGTTCATTCATGTGAACAGAGCTAAAACAGCTAGCAAATAAAGAAAACAGAACCGACCTTCAACTTCCAACTGAATGTCCAGTCGTCGTCCAGAGTCAGACCAGTCGACGTCTAATAAAAAGCAAGTTTTACGAGCGCTGAATACAACAGCTTCTTGTCCAACAGATAACAGGAAATAGCTACATTTGAACGAAGCGCGCGAAGCGTTGATTGGTTGGATATGATGACATGCTACTTCCCTCGATAAACAAGAGTGGCGTTGATTGGTTAGGACAAAGTTCACATGCAACCTGATAAGCAAGAGTGGCGTTGATTGGGTGGGACGTAAATACCCTGATGCATGCTCAATAATAATAATAACAATATTATATATATATATATATATATATATATATATATATATATATATATATATATATATATATATAACACAATATAAAAAAACAGCTCGAGCTGTTTCAAAAAACTGACAAAACGTTTAAAACAGAAAAATAAACCAGTGTGAAAATACTTTGTGTAAAGAAACTGGCATGGCAAAGGGAACGTTTGTTGAACGTTCTAAGAACGTTAGGTTAGAACGTTATATCTAGGTTTGTTCAAACGTTAGTCAAAACCTTCAAAGAACGTTCTAAGAACGTTAGGTTAGAACGTTATATCTAGGTTTGTTCAAACGTTAGTCAAAACCTTCAAAGAACGTTCTAAGAACGTTAGGTTAGAACGTTATATCTAGGTTTGTTCAAACGTTAGTCAAAACCTTCAAAGAACGTTCTAAGAACGTTGTGATCTAACAGAACCATGTAAGAACCATATCAGAACGTTAGTTAACGTTCTCTGTTACTGGACGTTTACCTGTATAAAGGGCCTCAAAAATCATTAATTTTTGGTATAAAATCTGTAAAACTTGCGGTGGGGTGGACGAGTTTGTCTGCTGCGGACATGAGCAGGATGAAAGGAGAGCATAAAAAGTTCAAATTTTACTTCTAGCAGCAGAACAGGATGGAAGATGGCTGTTTGATGCTATTTTTTAAATCATCCTACATGCTTTGATATGTTAGATACATTTGTCATTGTGTGATAAATGTGTTGAAAAGAATATGTGATTATTGTTTGAACTACATTATATGTTTTTATGCAGAGATGATGACTTTGGGGAAGGTCTGAGAAGTGAATTTGGGGAGACTCCCATTCAGGTTTTGGAAACAAGGTAAGTAAGGGGAAACTGTATTTATGTCAAGATTATTTTATGGTTTGCACTGCAACTAATATAACTGTGATCATAATATTATTACAAATTTTACTTCTAGCAGCAGAACAGGATGGAAGATGGCTGTTTGATGCTATTTTTTAAATCATCCTACATGCTTTGATATGTTAGATACATTTGTCATTGTGTGATAAATGTGTTGAAAAGAATATGTGATTATTGTTTGAACTACATTATATGTTTTTATGCAGAGATGATGACTTTGGGGAAGGTCTGAGAAGTAGTGAATTTGGGGAGACTCCCATTCAGGTTTTGGAAACAAGGTAAGTAAGGGGAAACTGTATTTATGTCAAGATTATTTTATGGTTTGCACTGCAACTAATATAACTGTGATCATAATATTATTACACAATTTTAAAATGTAGATGGTAAGGTTGTATGTCTAATATTGTTTATGAAATTTATTTCCACCAGATATTACGGTAGGCAGAAACAAAAACCAAAGTTTAATAGTTGTTTTTATATAATCCATCCATCCATCCATTTTCGTCCGCTTATCCGGGGTCGGGTCGCGGGGGTAGCA
>JBBPBX010013286.1:31011-41857 GCA_038048925.1 Garcialebias charrua | reverse complement strand
CGAAGTCGAACACAACAGCAGCAGTGTGGAAACACTTCAGATTCAAACCAAATTTGTGAGCTGTTATGGAGCATTTGTCATAAAACGGTTGCAACTAAGAGCAGCAATACAACCAACTTGCACCTGCACCTAAAGCACAAGCATCTAAAGCAGTTTTGTTTATAAAACTGGTAGTTTTGCCCGACTTCTCTATTTAAAACTAATGATTTTTTTTTTTTGAAGGGCAGTTTAGGTTACAGACTTCATTATCTGAACTGTTTTGGTTGAATGTAGTTTTTGTTTCCATAATTTTTTATTTTTTTTGTATTTACGGTAGTTTTTAATCAAGTGCATTTTTTGTTAACGGAGACTGAGAGTCCATTTTATTTTAGTTTTTGGTTGCTTTGTTTATTTTCCAGTTCCAGTGTTAAGTGTTCTTTTTAAATTAAAGTTTATTGATCTTTCAGAGGATGTACTTGCATTATTATGTCATTATCATTACATTACGGTAGTTTAAAACGGTCTCCAAACAATATTATCATTTATCGCAATAATTTCTGAGACAATTAATCGCCCAGCAAAATTTGTTATTGTGACAGACCTAATAATTCTTATAGAAAGAATTGAGATTTTAAATGGATTAAGAGCCAACTTACTTCTCCCGCTCCCAGGAAAAGCACACGATGTTCAGTGATGGGTTTACCAGTGGCTCTCTGAGCTGCTAACATACCAGCAAGAGCTACAGATGCAGTGCCTGGAAACATGTACAGGTACACAAGAGTAAAACAACACAACATGGAAGCGTTTGACAATTTGTTTCTTTCTAGGTCTTATAGGTTGGGTAATCTAATGTTTCTTATTCTTATGTGATATTTGAAATGCATGCCTAAGTACTGCAGACATGTTTGTAATATTCTTACAACTGAACAAGAGAGAACCCTAAACATGACTAAAGAAACTAACCAAGTTCGAATTTCACTGATTTGTATTAAACTTAATCTCATTACTGTATAATACCGGTAAGTGTTTTGAAAGTGCTTTATAAGTAAAGTTGCATTGCATCGTTGCTCCACTTAAAACCAGATCTGTTTCATTCACTCATACTGCCCCTTGGTTTACTTCCACCCTTAGACAGTTGAAAGCAAAAGGACGTCAACTTGAAAGACTTTATAGCAGTGGTCCCCAAACTGCGGCCCGCGGGCCGGATACGGACCTCCTCCACATTTGGTCCGGCCCCCAGAACAATACCAGAGAACATTTAGATTTTTTTTCACATGTGTATGTGTATTTGATAATAAAGTTGGACGTTTGCAATAAAATGTTCCTTAGTTATGAACTATTTGAACTATTGTTCCACATTTAATTTATCGTGTCAACGTTTGGGGAAAAACTCTGACACATCCAAAACGTGACATTCTGTTCCACCCTTTTGCGGTCTGTGCCCCTATCTGGCAACCCTCAGAAAAAAAATCCTAAACCCACCCCTCTCAAAGACAGAACTGAATACATGTAATGGTGAAAAGATTAGGTAAGAAAAAAATTGATTCAGAAGTATTGAACGCCTTTTTTGATTTTATCATGTCCTGGATGACTGAGAATCTTCACCAGCTTAAGCTGCAGTGGACAAATGATAATTTTTTTTGTTCAATGCAAAGACAAGGCTGTCCGTCTCATCTGTAAAGAGACGGTGGCGGCATTCAAAGAATACAACCTGCGGCGACACTATGAATCCCATCACAAAGACAAGTATGATAGCTTGTGTGGCCTAACATGCTAACGCGGAGGGGCTAACGCTAATGCGCGCAGCCTTTAATAATAATAATAATAATTAATTCAATTTATAACGCACTTTTCATTACTGAAAATCTCAAAGTGCTACACATATATTGAATGCTACACACATTCATAAACCGGTGGCGGCAGACTACCATGCAAGGTGCTTTCCAGTCCTACCGGGAGCAACTCAGGGTTAAGTGTCTTGCCCAAGGACACAACGACACATGGTGCGGGTCCCGGGAGTCGAACCGCCAACTTTCCGATCGGGAGACGACTGCCATTACCACTACACCACGGCCGCCCCTTTTGGATGGACACCGCGAAGAAACGGCTCCCAGTAAGCTATTCACTACTAATTAACTATTTATTATTGTTCCAACATCTGTGAAGAACCCAGAAAGGGTTATTTGATTGGGCTTTCTGAAAAACAATACATTTTTACATTTAGGCACTCCTGCAATCGTCACACTTTTTCCTGTTACAAACTGACTCCGGCCCCCCACCAGAGAAGGGAAAAGTTATGTGGCCCTCACAGGAAAAAGTTTGGGGACCCCTGCTTTATAGGAAAATTGTTCTCACGGTGCACAAAGACATGTATTCAAATCACATTCTTCACTACAAAGAATCCATTTCTACAGCCAAATCCATTCCAGTTTAATCAGTTCAAATGAGGGTAATTCCAAGGCCCTCTTCTCTCGACTTACAAATATTACAAAACCGCCTGATTCACTTCCTCCTCATTTGTATTCCTCTGATTTTTGTAACATTTTGGTATCGTTTTTTCGTCAAAAATAAGTTAACACAGATCCACCAACAATTGTTACCCACTGTGACTTGAATGTCATCTGTTCCAGTTCCAGCTGCCCCTAATTCACATTCTGTATTTACACTCCCTTCAATCAATGACATATCCAAATTAATTCAAAAATCAAAATCTTCAACTTGTCAATTAGACCCCCTTCCAACTGCTCTTGTTAAAGCTACTCTTCCATCTCTGTCCCTTTCATTACAGATATGATACATTCCTCCCTTACCACTGGTGTTGTTCCCCTTGCTCTCAAAACAGCTGCTGTTACTCCATTACTCAAAAAACCTGGTTTAGATCCCAATAATCTCAATAATTTTCACCCCATTTCGAATCTTCCTTTCATCTAAAAAATTCTTGAAAAAACAATAGCTGCTCAACTTCATGCTCATCTGTCTTGCAATAATTTATATGAACAATTTCAATCTGGTTTCCGTCCGCTCCACAGTACTGAAACAGCACTCATTAAAATCACCAATGACCTTCTCCTTGCTGCCGACTCTGGTTTATTATCCATACTCCTTCTGCTTGATCTGACTGTAGCCTTTGACACAATTTCACACAAAATTCTTCTGGACAGACTTTCCTCTCTTGGCATTGTAGATACACCTCTCAACTGGTTCCATTCATACCTTTCAGACCGCACTCAGTTTGTTCAGTTAAAATCATCCATGTCTCATCCTGTTTCTGTTACCTCAGGTGTTCCACAGGGCTCTGTCCTGGGACCCTTGTTGTTTATCATTTATCTTCTCCCCTTAGTTTCATTTTTCGCAAACATCATATTCAGTTTCACTGCTATGCGGGGGATGACACCCATTTATCTCTCAACCAAACCTAATTCTACACTTCCACCTTCATCCCTCACTGATTGTCTACTAGAAATAAAACACTGGTTCAATTTAAACTATCTTAAACTAAATTGCAATAAAACAGAACTTCTTTTAATTGGCACTAAATCAATACTAAATAAACTTCATAGCTTTTCCATTCCGGTTGATAACGCTTCCATCTTTCCCTCCCATCAGGTTAAGAGTCTGTGTGTCATCCTTGATAGCACCCTCTCCTTCTCCTCCCATGTCATTAATATCACTCAGTCAGCCTACTTTCATCTTCGAAACATTAATCGTCTCCGTCCTTCCCTCACTCCTCACTCCACTGCTGTTCTGGTCCACAGTTTGGTCGCCTCTCGTTTAGATTATTGCAATTCTCTTCTTTTTAGCCTACCTCAGAAAACCCTCCGTAAATTACAACTGGTCCAAAATTCAGCTGCCCGTATCATTACACGGACCCCCTCAATCCATCACATCACACCTGTTTTACAACAGCTTCATTGGCTTCCCATCCCATATCGCATCAATTATAAAATTCTCCTCCTGACATTCAAAGCTGTCCACAACCTTGCTCCTCCATACCTTTCAGACATTGTTCACATTGCTACACCTGCTCGTACCCTCAGATCCTCTTCTTCTATTCAGCTCATTGTTCCCCTTGCCCATCTTGTTACTATGGGGAGCAGAGCATTCAACTGCTCTGCTCCCCAGCTCTGGAACTCATTTCCACCTGATATTCGCAACACAAACTCTTTGCCACAATTCAAAATCAAACTCAAAACTCACCTGTTTAAAGTAGTATGATAGCAAATGCATTGCCTTATTTTTATTTTACTTGTTTTTACTGTGTACTGTATATAATATTGTGTCTGTTTTTATGATTGTCGATGTAAGGTGACCTTGAGTGCCAAGAAAGGTGCCTACAAATAAAATGTATTATTATTATTATTAAAGTTTTCTTTTTTTTCCCTCCATTTTATATTTTGTGTATTTTCAGGGATAAGATCATGGCAGCAATATAAGTTGTCTGAAAACAAAAAGCCTAAAGCAAAACACTGAGGACCACAGCTAAGCTGTTGAAGTTGTTGAAGATTGACAATTTTACATGAGGGACCCCTGACTCAGACATCACTGAGCACTGACAAAACTAAAAGGCCACCCAAGAAGAAAGCAGTGACAGCAAAGTCTCCAGTTCAAATGTTAGCTCATATGACAAAGAATAATTTGACTGAATTCCCAGTAAAGCTGCTTTCACTCACATAGTTCTGATTTTGTTGTCAGAAAGTAAGAAAGGAATCAATACAGACTTGGAAATTCTGACAGAAAATCAGCCCTTTTAGACAAAGTTTAATTTGCAGCCACTTTCAAAGCACAGTTTAATTGCCTCTGTACCTACTGTACGTTGATGATCAGAAAGTAAAGCCAGAAACGCCATAATGTTTTGCTTCAGGCTGCTACCAGCTAACACTTCTCTTCTACCACTCTGCAGCTGAGACTCTTCGGCTGGAGCTCGCTCCCACAGAGTACCGGTACATACAAAACAAGACTCAAATGCAGTCAAGCCACCAGTTTTCTCAGTCTCAGTCCTCAAGTACATACAGGTACAGTATTCTCACTCTGTACACAGTTAACGTCAGATCATTAATGCTTGCTTTCACAGGTGTGAAACAAAAGAACATTTTAAAATTACCCATCTGCTTTGAAAATAGTGAAAAGGCCAGATTGTGAATTATTCATACTACTGTTAAGATTTGTAGGTTTTCTGACAATTAAAGACCATATTTCAAATTTAAATGTACTGAATTTCTCCAGGTACTCTGGTTTTCTCCCAATGACCAAAAACATACGTGTTAGGTTCAATGATAACTCTAAATTGACACTAGATGTGAATGAGAGCATAAATGGTGGTCTGTCTTGTTTGTCTCTATGTGGCCCTGAGATGGACTGGTCTATCAAACCTTTTGCACAATCACTGCTGGACATAGGCACTAGCTTCCTAAAACCCTGAACAGAACATGCAGGTAAAGCAAATGAATGGAATTACAAACATGTGGAATTCTCTTTACAAATGACACACTGAGCCAGCAAGAAGAACACATGAATACATCCATCCATCCATCCATCTTCTTCCGCTTATCCGGGGTCGGGTCGCGGGGGTAGCAGCCTAAGTAGGGAGGCCCAGACTTCCCTCTCCCCAGCCACTTGGAGCAGCTCCTCCGGGGGAATCCCAAGGCGTTCCCAGGCCAGCCGAGAAACATAGTCCCTCCAGCGTGTCCTGGGTCTTCCTCTGGGTCTCCTCCCGGTGGGACATGCCCGGAACACCTCACCAGGGAGGCGTCCAGGAGGCATCCTAACCAGATGCCCGAGCCACCTCAACTGGCTCCTCTCGATGTGGAGAAGCAGCGGCTCTACTCCGAGTCCCTCCCGGATGACTGAGCTTCTCACCCTATCTCTAAGGGAGAGTCCAGCCACCCTGCGGAGAAAACTCATTTCAGCCGCTTGTATCCGAGATCTTGTTCTTTCGGTCATAACCCAAAGCTCATGACCATAGATGAGGGTGGGAACGTAGATCGATCGGTAAATTGAGAGCTTTGCCTTTTGACTCAGCTCTCTCTTCACCACGACAGACCGGTACAGCGCCCGCTTCACTGCGGACGCTGCACCTATCCGCCTATCGATCTCACGCTCCAGTTTTCCCTCATTCGTGAACAAGATCCCGAGATACTTAAACTCCTCCACTTGGGGCAGGACCTCCTCCCCGACCCGGAGAGGGCATGCTACCCTTTTCCGGCTCAAGACCATGGCCTCGGATTTGGAGGAACTGATCCTCATCCCGGCCGCATCACACTCGGCTGCAAACCGCTCCAGTGAAAGTTGTAAATCACGAACTGATGAAGCCAGTAGGACCACATCATCTGCAAAAAACAGAGAAGCGATTCTAAGGTCACCAAAACGGATCCTCTCAACACCTTGGCTGCGCCTAGAAATTCTGTCCATAAAAGTTATGAACAGAATCGGTGACAAAGGGCAACCTTGGCGGAGTCCAACTCTCACCGGAAACGAGCCTGACTTACTGCCGGCAATGCGGACCAAGCTCTGACACCGGTCGTACAGGGACCTAACAGCCCATATCAATGGGCCTGGTACCCCATACTCCCGGAGTACCCCCCACAGAACCCCCCGAGGGACGCGGTCGAATGCCTTCTCCAAGTCCACAAAGCACATGTAAACTGGTTGGGCAAACTCCCACGCACCCTCCAGGACCCTGCTGAGGGTGTAGAGCTGGTCTAGTGTTCCACGACCAGGACGAAAACCACACTGCTCCTCCTGAATCCGAGGTTCGACTATCCGACGGACCCTCCTCTCCAGAACCCCTGAATAGACCTTACCAGGGAGGCTTAAGAGTGTGATCCCCCTATAGTTGGAACACACCCTACGGTCCCCCTTTTTGAATAGGGGAACCACCACCCCAGTCTGCCAATCCAAGGGAACTGCCCCCGATGTCCACGCGATATTGCAGAGTCGCGTAAGCCAACACAACCCTACAACATCCAGAGCCCTAAGGAACTCCGGGCGAATCTCATCCACCCCCGGAGCCTTGCCACCGCGGAGCTTTTTAACCACCTCGGCGACCTCAGCACCAGAGATCGGAGAACCCGACCCAAAGTCCCCAGGCTCCGCTTCCTCAGTGGAAGACGTGCCAGTAGGATTGAGGAGGTCTTCGAAGTATTCCGCCCACCGACTCACAACATCCCGAGTTGAGGTCAGCAGCACGCCACCCCCACCATAAATGGTGTTGGTCGCGTACCTCTTTCCCCCCCTGAGACGCCGGATGGTGGACCAGAATCGCCTCGAAGCCGTACGGAAGTCATTCTCCATGGCCTCTCCGAACTCCTCCCACGCCCGAGTTTTTGCCTCAGCAACCACCCGAGCCGCATGCCGCTTGGACTGCCGGTACCTATCAGCTGCTTCCGGGGTCCCACAAGCCAAAAAGGCCCAATAGGACTCCTTCTTCAGCCTGACAGCATCCCTCACTGCCGGTGTCCACCACCGGGTTCGAGGGTTGCCACCACGACAGGCACCAACAACCTTGCGGCCACAGCTCCGATAAGCTGCCTCGACAATAGAGGCGCGGAACACGGCCCACTCGGACTCCATGTCCCCCGCCTCCCTCGGAACGTGTTCAAAGCTCTCCCGGAGGTGGGAGTTAAAGCTCCGTCTTACGGGAGACTCTGCCAGACGTTCCCAGCAGACCCTCACAATACGTTTGGGTCTGCCAGGTCTGACCGGCATCCTCCCCCACCATCGGAGCCAACTCACCACCAGGTAGTGGTCAGTTGACAGCTCCGCCCCTCTCTTCACCCGAGTGTCCAAGACATGCGGCCGCAGATCAGATGAGACGACAACAAAGTCGATCATCGAACTGCGACCTAGGGTGTCCTGGTGCCAAGAGCACATATGGACACCCTTATGCTTAAACATGGTGTTCGTTATGGACAATCCATGACGAGCACAGAAGTCCAATAACAGAACACCACTCTGGTTCAGATCAGGGGGGCCGTTCCTCCCAACCACACCCCTCCAGGTCTCACTGTCATTGCCCACGTGAGCGTTGAAGTCCCCCAGTAGAACAAGGGAGTCCCCAGGAGGCGCACTCTCCAATACCCCCTCCAAGGACTCCAAAAAGGGTGGGTAGTCTGAGCTGCCGTTTGGTGCATAGGCACAAACAACAGTCAGAGCCCGTCCCCCCACACGTAGGCGAAGGGAGGCTACCCTCTCGTTCACCGGGGTGAACCCCAACGTACAGGCACCAAGATGGGGGGCAACCAGTATGCCCACTCCTGCTCGGCGCCTCTCACCAGGGGCAACTCCAGAGTGGAAGAGTGTCCAACCCCTCTCAAGGAAACTGGTTCCAGAGCCAGAGCCATGCGTTGAGGTGAGTCCGACTATTTCTAGTCGGAAACTCTCAACCTCACACACTAGCTCAGGCTCCTTCCCCACCAGAGAGGTGACATTCCATGTCCCAATGGCCAGCTTCTGTAGCCGAGGATCAGACCGCCAGGGTCCCCGCCCTCGGCCACCACCCATCTCACATTGCACCCGACCCCTTTGGCCCCTCCCACAGGTGGTGAGCCCATGGGAAGGGGGACCCACGTCTCCTCTTCGGGCTGTGCCCGGCCGGGCTCCATGGGTAAAAGCCCGGCCACCAGGCGCTCGCCAGCGTGCCCCACCTCCGGGCCTGGCTCCAGAGTGGGGTCCCGGTGACCCGCGTCCGGGCGAGGGAAAACTTAGTCCATTTATTTCACATGAATACAATAAAAATACATTCAAAAATATAAATTATGTGGAATGCACAAGTTAAATTCCATTGAGCTAATGAAAGGTAAATGTGTAAACCTTGAATATCATCGTTGAAGGTGCAGTATTTCTCCCTGTACTTCCGAAGGAAGCGGAACGCATTGTGATTCCCAAAGTCTTCAAACTGGATCAGTGTGTCCTGCCCATATTTTTCCACCACAGCTTCCATAAACTCATCAATCAGATCATCGTACGCTTGAGTGCGGTCTCGCTTCTGATACAGGCCCATGTAAAATGGATCCTTAAGGAGAGTCTAATGGGAGAGTAAAGACAAACGTGACTTTACAACGCATGCTTTTCACCAGAGCACTTAACGGTCCACATGCAGAGGAAACAAAGTCAACCTACCTCATTGTTTGTGCCAACGTCTATCGCCACAGGCAGACATTTCTCAGGTCGAATACCAGCACAGGCTGTGTACAGACACAGTTTTCCAACAGGTATGCCCATTCCGTAACAACCTAGGTCCCCTAAACCTAAAATGCGTTCTCCATCAGTTACTACCACCGCCTTTAAAAAAAGAAAGATGGAAGATGAAAAAGAAACATTAATTGTCAATCTATAATTACCAGGTAAAGGTGGATGAAAACTGTTAACGAACAAGTCTTTCTGTAAATATTTAAACTGATTTTGAAGTACAGGTATAGATATTTACATTGTCACATAAAAAAAATGCATTTTCCCTTAAAACTGAAATAATTTGACTGGAATCAAGAGGTGATGCAAAACTTTAGAGCATGTTTTGTATTTATAAGCCAAGAAAAAAATACTATGATAAAGGTAAAGTACTTACTGCTACATTAGTCTCTGGCCAGTTGTCCAGAATGGAGCGAATATGTCCTCGGTCCAGAATGGAAATGAACAAGCCTCTGATGAGCAAAATATACATAATTAAGGATTCTCTTTACAACAAACAATGATAAGAAAACTCTTAAACACCTTTAATATTCTGTTTTAAAATGCAAAAGATGCAGCATGTCTACAAGAAATCAGATAAAAATACAAAAAATAACTTTTTTTTACATCTTTGGGAGCTACACTAAATGCTTACTTGGGTCTCCTAAATATGTGCCCATAGTGTGTGCAGGCCAGGCCTACAGTGGGAGTGTAGACAATTGGCATTAGTTCTTCTATGTCTTCCATCAACACCCGATAGAAAAGCCTCTCATTCCTTTCCTGAATGCCCATCAGGTAGATGTACCTGTGTAGAAAAGAAAGGAAATTAGAAAAAATTTAAAAAGGTCAATTTTTGTTCTATATTTTAGGAAAATTAAGTCCTTACTTCTGCAAGGGATCTGACATTTTCTTGAGATTATTTTGAAAGCGCATGGCCTGAATGTCTTGAGTTTCCACTTTAGGAGGCAACAGACCATGTATCCCTAAAATCTGTCGCTCCTGTAGTGTGAAGGCCATGCCCTGTGGAGAAAAGCACACACGAAAACGAGGAATTAAAAATCGATTGCTAAAATGGCAAAATCCACTGAACGTTAAGAAGTTAATAAATAAAAAAACATAACATGTAAACATTGTTAAAACAGCAACATTTCAACCAAAATGCATGAAAAAAAACCAAGACATTTAAACTTAAAAAAGCGATACTGTTTTCTTATGCACATGTTCATGAATTTTTAAACTGTACTGCAATATAGACATTTCCTGTTTCAGAATATTCCAGTTTTAAATAATTACAATGTTGAAAGTCTATAAAATAACATTCAGGAAGAATTAATACTATTAAAAATACACTTTGTAATAAATTCATGTTGTAAAAAAGATGCAGTATATTTATTGGTCACTGGAGGGCGTGCTGCCTTATTTGTTGGTCTAAGGCTAAGACTCCTTGAGCAGAGTAAAAGTTGAGAAACATAAGAGTAAACAGATGAAAGGAATTTTGCCAGAGGAAAGTAACAGGAGTTATAAATGGGAGCAGCTTTAAGGAGCCAATGACGAACAGTTTGTGCGGTAACAGCCTGTAAAAAGTCTGGAGGTATTTTCATGAGCCTGGGGTGTTTGTGAGCCTATATGGGGGTACAGACCTGGCTCCGAATGAAACCGGGCCTGAACATATGCAAACCATTCAGTGAGGGGCTGGGGAACG
>JBBPBX010013286.1:7878-30989 GCA_038048925.1 Garcialebias charrua | reverse complement strand
GCTTAGTCATACTGATAATGCATTTTACTTTGCTCAGCTTCAACACTCAGGCCCCATCAACAAGACAACAGTTCTACAAACATGTTTTAAAAGGTTTATTTTTATGTGGAAATGTTCATATTCTGTTTACCACTAAAGCAGCATGCTTAGAGTGATTTAGATATAAATATATTTATTTTATTAAAAAAGGTACATCCTTCAGATCTGATTTGTTTTGTTTTTAGAATCAGAATAAGCTTTATTATAATTGCAACAAGATGCAATGAGAAAATGTATGTACAGCCGTCCGAAAGATGGGCGGAGTGCACAAAGCTGCTGCTATATACAGCGCGGCTTTCTAATTCTTTTTTGAATACATTTTTTATTTAGAAAAAGACACAGCCATTTGGAGAGTACAGTATAGTGGCATTAAAAATAAGATCTCTTCTAACAGGACGCGAATTAAGACATCAAAAAAACTCTGCCAGCAGCACATTTATGAACACGTTGCATATGCATTTACAACGAGGCGGTCTATGAAGCTCTAACAGATAGTCCATTGTCCTGATAAGATGATGGTCAGCTGGCACAGTTCTGATAAGCCTTCAAAGCAAGGGGGGGGGGGGTAGCGATAGACAAATGTTTCCTTAGTTTACATATTTCCCAGGAGAAATGGATAAGTCGGCCTATTTCAAGGCCAAGTGGGGAGTCGTATTCAGATAGCCACACTTGTTGACTTATTCAGGCAGACTTTTTTTTTTCCTCGTCAGTCTTTGAGTCTGTACTGATAAGGGCGAGATACACTCGAGCGTCCTCACGATACGCCAATACGCAGCGTACGTACGCCCCGTACGCAGCGTAGCCCCTCAGGGCAAGTACGCGCAAAAGTATTTTTTTACTACGCATACGCGATTCGCATACGCGATGCGCGGTGTCTGATCTAAACTTCCCCGGCGCCGGACTGTTTTGTATGTTACACAAATGAAATAAATTCCTCTTTTTTATCGCTGATCGGGCCTTTTCTTTTGTTTTTTTGCCTAAAGTCAAGTAACCGCTTCTTCCTCCGTTCACTCGATGAATGAAATGAATGAATTCAGGTCCTACCTGGGTGCGCGATGTTTTATATATTCCCTGGTGGGCTGTGGTGGGCTGTGGGCTGCAGGAAAAGCACTCCGTGCTCAGCTGCTCATATTACAACAAGGAGAACGCGAGCGTTTGGAGCGAAAAACTAGCGGAAGTGACGATCGGAAGTGACGGTACGGAGGAAATGACGTTAGAATTTGGAGCGAAAACACGAGAATCTACGCGAGAACGAAAGCCGAGTGTAGCAGCGGCTCCGTATACGCGCGTATACGTCCGTATACGCGCGTATACGGAGTCTGCTTCAGTGTATCTCGGGCTATAACTTCGGAGGACCAAAATGGCCAGATTAGGGTGCATTCTGCTGGTCCATGCTTACGAGCCTCTTCATGGTCATTTCCATGCTGACGAGTCCCAAAGCCACAGGTGGCCTGCGATTCAAATCACTTCCAACTTACGGTTTAGCTCATAAATCAGCTGATTTTGAGTCCTCAAAGCATGAACCAACCTTCACATAGACTGCAGCCTGACGAGGTTCAAATTAGCTGCGGCTGTCTTCTTTGTATGTTGATAAACCAAGATCCAGACTATTCCAAAAACAGGAAACCTGTTATCATGTTATGTCTATATTCTGTTTTTTACTTCATTTTGTATGTTGCCTATGTGTTGCCTGTTGTTTGTGCACCACTTTGGTTGGCCTCGTCGCTGTTTTAAGTGCTCTATAAATAAAATGGTATGGTATGGTATCATGAATCCAATTATATGCAATTCCGGCGTCTTCGTTCGATAGCAGAGGTAGACACATCACCCCCAGAGATATGTCCGCAGCTGCATGCATCTTGTCCGAGCAGATGAGGGTTCTCCAGGACCCTGTCGTTTTGTTGAAAAGATTTTGTCATTTGTGTAGAAAGTCCTGTTGGTCAGATCCAAAACAGTAGTTTTCATTTCGGAAGATGTGTAAAAATTGGAGCTGCTCCGATACACAGACAGAGAGCAAAAAAGCAGGAGAACAGGGAGCGGGGAGAAACGCGTGCACCTCGTTAAGAGAGTCAGTGAGAAAAAAAGTGCATACTTTCCCAAAAGTAAAGTACACTTTTAGCCATGATTTAATTCATTTGTCCATGTACAAAGATAAAAATAAACAGATTACAGTATATCCTTTTAAACAAACTAATTACTTTACAATTGAGCACTTTTATAATTAACAAGTATGCTCTACCCTGATAAACTCAGTCCATGTGCAATTTCTATGTCAAAGTTTCAAACTTTTTAAAATTTATATCTTGAGATTTCTCAACTAATTTCCAGACAAAACCACGAATGATGGAGATCAGCAAATATCACTTCCAGAA
Organism: Garcialebias charrua; assembly: GCA_038048925.1. Taxonomy (NCBI): domain Eukaryota; kingdom Metazoa; phylum Chordata; class Actinopteri; order Cyprinodontiformes; family Rivulidae; genus Garcialebias; species Garcialebias charrua. The sequence continues at coordinate 28,578 of JBBPBX010013286.1, read as the reverse complement.
AACAAAAGGCTTGTGTTTCTAATAATTGAGTTTATAGTCACATTTACCTGTACATATTTCAAGTTATTTGGCATAATTTCATCATAATGTTCATTTTGTAAAACTATGCTCCCATTTAGAGTAAATCTAAAGAGTTAGAATTTTATATTTTAGAAAAAGAAGAGGTAGGATAAATCTGGCCATGCAAAGGTTTCTCCACTCTGATTTTTCTTCTTCTTTTTTTTTACTTACACAGACCTGAAAAATACTAAACCCTGAACTGCAAAAGCAGGTAAAGAAAATGACTGACTAACGGATGGACAAATATGTTTTTACACTGATAATATCAGATACTCCTGATTTAGCTTAACTTCCAATGAGGTAAATCACATCACCTCAAGCTACTAAAGCTTCCTGTTGCAAAAGCCACCTAAAACTTTGGGCAGATCACAGGAAACTCCTAAATAGAGTCTGACCGATATATTGATAGGACCAATACAGTATAGACATTTGGGGACATACTGGTATCTGTGATAATTATGCGCCACTATAAACACTTCTAATTTACACCTCTAACATGTGGGGAATGAGCTGTGTCCTTACTTGCAAATGGCATAATTGTACAATGTATGCAGCAGAGGGCGCATGCGGACTACTTCTCCTACTCCGCTCTTTCCTGGAATATCTTGCAAAAAGATCTGAAGCTCTCGACCTTGACCTTTCTAAGTGGCTTCAAATATCTGAAAAAGTTCATGGCAAAAACCAATACTACAGACATGTTCCTGTTTTTAGTATCCTACATCGCTTTACAATCTAGCTGTTTTTGTTTCGTTTTTTTTTTATACCATTTTATTTTATTTGTTCTTCTCAATTTGTATGCTTTCTTTAATTATTGTTTACTGTTGTCATCACTCTTTGTTAAAGTCAGGTCTTTCTTGTAAATGAGTCCAGCTCAATAAATAAAGGTTGAATGAATGGCCATGCTGCACAATTGACTCACAGCACAGCCAAAGCAGGGAGCAATACTGTGTACCGTAGTATATTTTGCTGAGCAAAGCATGGTAAGTTTATTGTAACGGATCTGATAATAAACAATTAAAAAAATCAATAATAAATTCTCTTCAATCCTCCAACCCACTTGTCATTAGCTATGTGCCTCTCAAGTTAGCAAGCTAACATTTAGATAACCTAGCATATTGCCTTGTAAAACTTTATCCAGAACAACAAATCTAACGTCAAGGTAAAACATATCAGTGTTAGTAATGCTATCTTTGTCATCCTCATTGAAATGCCATGTTTGTCTGAAATTTTAACTTCTCTGCAAAGAAAAAAAAAAGCTGCTGCAGTCACTACTAATTAGGCCTTCACCATACATGGCTGTTTAAGCAATGAACAGGGAACAGTATTTCTTTGTTTAATTTATATTTTATAACATACTTGATAACTTTATGGTGAATGGAGGATAGAAAATATGAAAGCACGTCAGGAAGACTGTTTTTATGATCAGTGCACCACTTGTAAACCTAGTGTGGGACTAGGTATAGAGTGGCTCTGATTTGCTTAGCTTCATGGTTGCTAACAGTTGTGCTAAATAAAGTCCACTTGCTGTTTTCTTAGATTCTTAGGGGTGGACAAAGCAAAAAAAAATAAAAAATTCAGCCAGTACTAAATGTTATTGGCATTACCGGTAGCTTCCCCTCCCAATAGCAGTATCGACGACAGACAAATTTTCATATTGGTCGGGCTCTACTAATATAATCCAAACGCTTCATAATTTGTCATGTTATGTATGGGAAGCTGCAAAAGTCACAATGTGACAAAACATAATTCTGCATTTCAAAGACAATAAATGGGAATTATCTTAATTATTTTGGTCATTAATAATTTGTGATCAAAATGTGGTTTACAGTAGTCCCTTGCTACTTCGCAGTTCATTTTGCACGGACTCGCTCTATGGTGGTTTTTCAAAATAAGATTGGACATGACACAAATGGCTAATTGATGGATGAGACGCACGATCGGCATGGAATTTTTATTTAAAATAAATTATTTTAAATTATTTAGCACCTGTGTGCAGCCCAAGCTGCAGAAAGTTTCCTACTGCAGCTGATCTCTGTGCAGAGTGGAGAAGTGGGTGTGGCCAAGAGTGCAGTGGAGGCAGAGAGCTTAAATCATGATATGCTGTGCTCTTTAGAGTGCTTAGAGTTTTGGAAACATTGTTTAGAATATTGCAAGAGTGTGGGAAGGATAGAAAACACCTTAATATATATGTATATATAAATACTAAAATAAACTACTACTTACTACTACAGGTAGTCCTCGACTTACGGCGATCTCCACTTACGGCGATTCGAGGTTACGTCACGCATCTCATACACATTTTTTTTGTTTTGAAAAATCTTATTTTATGTGTTTAAATGTTCTTGATTTTATGTGTAAAGCACTTTGTTGCAGCTGTGGTTGTTTTAAATTTATTCATTCATTCAACCTTTATTTAGTCAGGTAAATCTCATTGAGCCTCGAGGGCTCATTAACAAAAGCGACCTGCTACAAACTAAAGAATGATGAACAGCAATGATAGAATTTCCTTAAACAACAAACAACAGAAAAACATAAGAGAGAAATACAAAGTGAAATACAAAGTGAAATGCAAAGTATCAAAACTAACAAAACACCACAAGGTAGATGTACAAAATCAAAAACAAGAACATGTCTGCAATGGTTTTTGCCAGAATTCCAAAAGATTCTTAAAACCATTTAGAGAGGTCAGGGCCTCTTTTTGTAAGATATTCCAGGAAGCAGGAGCAGAGTAGGAGAAAGCCCTTTTTCCAAGTTCAGTCCTCACTGACGGAACACTGCAGGTGATCATGTCCTGAGAGCGCACGCTGTAGCTGCACTCACGCAAAGACATGTAGGAGGAGATGTATGAGGGCAGCAGACCAAGAAGTGATTTAAAGATGAAAATGTACCAGTGGAAGAGTCTGCGTGAGGATAATGATGTCCAGTTAACCAGTGAATACAGGGTGCAGTGGTGGGTACGATAATCACAGCCAGTTATGAATCTTAGAGCACCATGGTAGACAACATCCAACATCTGCAGGGTGCTTGTAGGAGCATTCATGTAGATAATGTCACCGTAATCAATGGAGGGGAGGAAAGTCACAGATACAAGGCGTTTCCTAACATTCAGAGTTAGACATGATCTGTTTCTGAAAAAGAAACCCAGTTTAACTTTCAGTTTCTTTACTAGGTTTTCCACGTGGAGTTTAAAAGAGAGATGTGAATCGACCAGGATACCCAAATATTTATAGGAATCAACAAACTCAATTGGGACACCATTTGAGGATAAAATCAGAGGAAGATCTGCAGGGACCGACTTCCTACTTGCATTTAGTACAAGTTTGAGACGGAACAAATCTGACTGAATGATGTCAAAAGCGGATTGCAGAAACTGGAAAGCCTTAGCTACTGTTTTAGCTCGGCAGTAAACAACTGTGTCATCAGCATAGAAATGTAAGGATGCATCAGGGATGCTCTGACCTACATTAGCTATGTAGATTGTAAAGAGGGTTGGTCCTAAGACTGAGCCTTGTGGTACACCATTTTTAACCGTTAAATAACTGGAAGAAGTACCGTTGTGCTGAACACATTGCCTCCGATTGGACAGATAATTAGAAAACCAACCAATGGTGTGATCAGAGAAACCAATTTCTGAGAGCTTATGACACAAGATGTTATGATCCACTGTGTCAAAAGCTTTAGACAGGTCTAAGAAAAGTGCAGCACAATAATTCTTAGCATCCAATGCTTCAACAACGTCATTAAGGACCTTCAGTGAAGCAGTCGTTGTGCTGTGTTGTTTCCTGAAACCAGATTGATGGAGAGGTAAGATGTTAAATGAGTCCAAATTTTTTTTGATCTGAGAGTTTATCAATTTTTCTAGAACCTTGGCTAAAATGCAGAGTTTAGAGATCGGTCGATAGTTGTTTAGTGAGGTGGGGTCACCTCCCTTCAGCAAAGGAAGAACAAAGGCTGTTTTCCAAGCATCCGGAATGGAATTTTGGCTTATGGACAGATTAAAGATGTGGGTCACAGGGACTGAAATGATATGAGCAGCCAGCCTTAAGAAATAAGGTGGAAGTTCATCTGGACCAGCAGATTTTTTAGGATCAAGATCGTTTAACAGTTTATTTACCTCACTGACTGAGAACGGAGAAAAAGAGAAGGTGTGATTAACTGAGGATTGACTTGTAGGAGGGATTTGATTTGTAGAAGTTTGATTATTAGATGAAGTGGATGAATTTCCATTTATAACTGTATCAAATAATGAACTAGAAGCAACAAAATGTTTGTTGAAACAGTTCAGGATCTCATGCTTATTTGACACAGGAACAGAGTCAACAAGAAGTTGTGATGGGAGGTCAGATGATTGGGGGGTGCCTGAGAGAGATTTGATGGTATTCCAGAATTTTTTAGGATCGTTTAGATTTTTGGAGGTCTGAGATAAGAAGTAATTACGTTTTGCGGCTTTGATGGCAGTTGTGCATTTATTCCTCAGCTGCCGAAAATTCAACCAATCAGTGTCTGAGTTAGGGGTGGGCGATATGTCTCAAAAATTATATCGTGATATTTCAGAGTATTATCACGATAACGATAAATTTCGTGATATAACCCAAAAAAAAAAAATCTAATGTATTTATTTGACAAAATTAACTTAACATGTTGCTTTGCAGTATTATATAAAATTTTAAAAAACAACAAGGGGTAATTTTACTGAAATTACTTTATTTAGTAAAGTATTTAGTCTCCAAGTAAAACTACACCTGCACTTTAGTTTTTGTGGTGGTTTTTTTAATCTATATTTTGTGCATACTTTTTCAATCTAAATAACAGATCATTTTTAAAGTATATATTTTTTTCAGAGATTACCTGGCTAACATCAGTCTGTCAGGAGATGTGGCAGAGTGAAGAAATATGTTTATAAAAAATGTTACATACAGCTCCTTTAAATGAGCTGTAACTTCTACAAGTTGATCAGCTGACCTTCATGTTTCAGCTTCATCTGTTCATTTGGCGTCATTCCTCTTGATTCATTTTTTTAACTGATCTGTGTCTGATGTGGACGGACTGTGGAGCCGCGCGTGTTTGTTACACAGTTTATAGCGGGGACACGCAGCGAGACATGCAGCACCGAGCTGCGCAGAGCGGAGCAGGGCGGGGGAGGAGGGGAGAGCTGTCTGTGCTGGCTGCAGAGCAGGGGGGAGAGAAGTTGAGACGCGCGCGTTGTTTTTAACATTTTAGCAGTAACTAATTAGCGTTTTACACCAGTAGACTGGTGGAGGGGAGGTGCGCAGTTGTCGGGTGTTAAGGGGCGGGGCCCTGACGTATTACGTCATGAAATTAGCATATCATGATATAAGTTTTTTGCCCGGGCAAGCTTTTTATACCGGTATTACCGGTAACGATATGATATGGCCCAGCCCTAGTCTGAGTGTGATTTTCTTGCTGCAGATTTGGAGGAGATGTGGTGGTGATGACCAGAGATGATCTCTCCTATGCAGGAGGTCAGCTAGTTCAGGAGTAAACCAGGGGCTGTCACGGCCCTTTATCCTGAACTTCCGGAAAGGAGCGTGTTTGTTTACAAAGTAAATGAAACTGTCATGAAAATAATTCCAAGCGGTGTTCACGTCGTTGATTAATAGAATACGTTGCCAATCAAAGTGGGATAGATCCCAGAGGAATGACTGTTCACAGAAACGTTTCAAATCCCTTTTTTGAACTATTCTGGGCTTAGCAGGTGGAAGTTTAGTGGATCTAAGAGCTGCTATTACGGAATGATCACTCAAAATGTTAGCAAATACACCTGTACCAGGAAATTTGTGAGGTGCATTTGTGAAAAACAGATCTAAGGTGGAAGATTTTTCAGGACATTTTTTGTTTGGTCTGGTGGGAGAATCAATAAGTTGTGTTAGATTGAGAGAAAGACAACATTCCTTGAATTTATCACAGAGGGGGGTCGACTTATTCCAATCAATGTTGAAATCTCCTGCCATAACAATCTCATTGTGTTTTAAGTTACCTATGAATTCAGTCAGGGAGTACAGAGCCTCAGGTGTTGCGGAGGGGGGACGATAACAACCTACAACAGTTAAGATCTGACCTCCCTTCAAACTGATGTTCACAGCTAAAGCCTCAAACTGGTTTGCGATTGTTTTTTTAGATGCAATCTTGGCAGCCAAGGAGTCTCTGATGTAAATAGCGACTCCACCTCCCCTTTTATTACGATCACAACGATAGATCTTGAATTCATTGATTACCAGGTCATTTTTCAGAACAGATTTGTTGAGCCAAGTTTCAGAGATAAGGATCACATCTGCCCCAGAAGAACTGATTAGGATTTTCAATTCATCTAGTTTTTTTAGAAGGCTACGAGCGTTTACATGCAGGAAGCGGAGACCTGAAATATTTTTAAACTCATTAGGTGTAATGTAGCTAGTGATAGGGCTTGGGTTGGGCTGAATCCCTGAGATCAGTAACAACATTAATATCAGACATTTACTTGACTTCTTTGTCACTGATGTGTAGTTACAGGAGTTAACAGTGTGACATTTTGCCCCCATAATTGAACCATGAGAAACATTAATGAAGACACGATCATTCAGAACCCAAAAACAATGAAAGTTGCAGTGATGGGCAGATCCAGATGTGTTGATAAGATTCAGTGATTCCAGGTAGTCTGAGAACTGAAAATAATGACAGTAATATGAATGATGCAGAAAAGACTCAGCTTAGGACAGGGGCCGCACCTCACCACGCGCGCACAGCATGTTTGCCTGGGTGCGGGGCTAAAGGACCTGCAGACGACCTGATTCTGGCAAGCAGAGACGTGAGGCATCTGACTTACGGCGATTTTCGACTTACAAACGGGCGTAGGAACGGAACTCGCTTGTAACTCGGGGAGTACCTGTATTCCTACTTTGCGGTTTTTCACTTATCATGGGACTTCAGGGCTTTATCCACCATGATAAACGAGGGATTACTGTGTACACGGGCGGCCGTGGTGTAGTGGTAATGGCAGTCGTCTCCCGATCGGAAAGTTGGCGGTTCGACTCCCGGGACCCGCACCATGTGTCGTTGTGTCCTTGGGCAAGACACTTAACCCTGAGTTGCTCCCGGTAGGACTGGAAAGCACCTTGCATGGTAGTCTGCCGCCACCGGTTTATGAATGTGTGTAGCATTCAATATATGTGTAGCACTTTGAGATTTTCAGTAATGAAAAGTGCGTTATAAATTGAATTAATTATTATTATTATTACACAGTAGATCAGTTTTAGAGTCAAACTCAAAAGGCACACTGTGTGTGAAAGAAAAGTGGAGTGGAGTCAAGTTTCTTACTCCACCTTCTAAAACTTGCTGCTGTGAAGAAGAAAAAAACCCACACACCTAAAGATAGAGCCTAAAATTGTACAGCAGCCTGTTGTAAATCTTTCTAAAAGAAGTCTTCATGCTGGCTGAGAAACTTATTTAAATGGTAACGCACACTTTATAACCTGCAAATTGCTTTGTAAATTTGAAAAACATACAGGAAACAAAAATGCAAGAAAAAAATATCTCGCTGGAAGTGAGCATCAATCAAAGCTTATGATTAATCAAACTATAAATGAAAAAAAAAAAAACTAATCGCTTCTCTATCTAAAAGTTGAAGACAGAACAATGGTCATTTGTGATGACCACAAAAACAGCAAACATGTCTGGTATTCAAAACTCCCTTGAAAAGGGAGAACTTTCCTCATTCCATGGGTGAGAAAACCAGCATTGTTTTTCTTCCATTGTCAATATAAACAGAGATTTTTGTTTTATTATTGCACTTGTATTGTAAGTTTTTAATTAATTTTCTCATTTTCTTTAGATTTACAAGCTCCGCTGGCTGCCCTAAAGACCACAAACACTGAGTTAACAGGAAACTTGTGAAAAATATGGAAAATCCTGTTTACTCTGTAGCCCATTACAGAATGGATCCTAAGATCATTTTAACAGAAAACTACATGCATGGATTACATTTATTTCTTTAAGCTTCAGTTTTGCCTCGATGTTCTTCTTTTTTTTACACTGTGGTCAACAAAATGTCCTCTTTTTATTTGCTGAGCCTTACAAATATTTTCCGCTTAGCTATACAAAAAGTGATCTTAACCAATCAACTTCTTATCATGACAAAACCATCAGCCGTCTAGACAATGCAGCATGCACGCGTAGAACAAAAATCTATTTTTATAGATTGACACATAAAAGGTGCCAGCAGTCTGTCTACCTTGTTGGTGTGAGGGTTAAGCATGAGGGGCTTCCCCTTTTCTTTGGTGTGTGTCCATCTGCAAGCAGAGACGTGAGGCATCAGACACCGAGTTGTCCTCAACTTGGACAGCATAGTGAACGATGACAGGTCTGGAAGGTCCGCAGGCAGGTTCTGTGCAAAAACAAAACAAAGTGTTGATCTGTAAACAGCTGTTTAGAAAATGTGATTCAGTGTTTCTCCTACCATTATCCAAGGAGGGCACCCCACCCTGTCAACAGAGCACCCCGCCTAAAAAAAAACTCCTGTCCCACTGCTCTACCCGGGGGGGTGGGGGTGGAGTTTAGCAGCTCAACTGACTCCAAACTGCATGCAATACAAATGTAGCGCTCCGCTATACCCCCCATCCATTCGTCAACCAAAGTAGCACGCAAAAGTAGCCCTCCACTCCCCCCCCCACACATACACACACACAGACAACTTGATTTTATCACTTGTTTTGATTTTGTTTTTTAACCTTGCACTTTGTAGCACTTTGAGATTTTTGTTAATGAAAAGTGCGTTACAAATTAAATTAATTATTATTAACTGTTGGTATTGATGTGTGCACAATACGAACACGCTAGCAAAAATGCTACTGACATACTGCTTGGCTTCTGCACCCCCCCGCTGATAAAATCTGGCAGCAACATAGCACTAAGCTAGCGGGCAACACAGATGTGACACTGTCCCGCACTCCTCTCCTCCCCTATCCGACAAAGAAACAAAAAGAAAGGACGACATGCACCCTGCCAAGGGAACTGATCTAGGGCAGTGTTTTTCAACCACTGTACCGCGGAACAGCAGTGTGCCGCGAGAGATCGTCTGGTGTGCCGTGTAAAATTAGTAAATTATGAAATTTTTATTAACTGGTGTAATTTCCTTACCGCGCGATAGGTGGCAGTATGGAGCATAGCGGCGCACATTAAAACAAGAGAAGTAGCGGCGCATGAACGTGACGTGTAGCAGTGAGCAAAACAAACAGTGAGGACCTTCTCAAACAAACAGGCAGCGATGGAAAACTTTTTCAAAAGAAAAAATACTAAATCCGGTCTGATCCCTGGACAAAATTCTGACCCAGATGAAGGCCCAAGTGGAAATCAGAAGAAGGCAGAAACCGTGAACGTGAGACTGTACAGCGAGGCTTACATCTCTTGAGTCATCAGTTCAGGTATGCTATGACTTTGTTAGGGACCCACACAGCTCAGCAGTTGTTGGCAGGAACATGACTTTACAGGAGCAGGAAGAACTAACTGAACTGAGACAAAATCGTGGTTTAAAGCTGAGCTTTGCTGATCTTCCTTTGGACAGTTTTTGGTTGACTGCTGCCAAGGAGTTCCCCTTTCTGGCAAACAAAGCTTTTTTGACATTGCTCCCATTTTCCACAACATATCTGTGTGAAGTGAGCTTCTCCAGCCTCTAACTACCATAAAAACTAAAAACTGAGAGACTGAGAGCTGTTGAGGAAGAGCTTCGTGTGTGTGTCTTTCTTCTGCTGTACTTGAGAATATCAGAGAGAATGGTAGCACTGTTCAGGTTTATTTGAAGGCATGTTAAGTGCAATTTCATCCTCTTTAATTTTAAGACCTTATTGTTGTGGCATTGTTCAGGTTTATTTGAAGGCATGTTAAGTGCAATTTCATCCTCTTTAATTTTAAGACCTTATTGTTGTGGCATTGTTCAGGTTTATTTGAAGGCATGTTAAGTGCAATTTCATCCTCTTTAATTTTAAGACCTTATTGTTGTGGCACTGTTCAGGTGTATTTGAAGGCATGTTAAGTGCAATTTCATCCTCTTTAATTTTAAGACCATATTGTTGTGGCACTGTTCAGGTGTATTTGAAGGCATGTTAAGTGCAATTTCATCCTCTTTAATTTTAAGACCATATTGTTGTGGCACTGTTCAGGTGTATTTGAAGGCATGTTAAGTGCAATTTCATCCTCTTTAATTTTAAGACCACAATTTGTGGCACTGTTCAGGTGTATTTGAAGGCATGTTAAGTGCAATTTCATCCTCTTTAATTTTAAGACCACAATTTGTGGCACTGTTCAGGTGTATTTGAAGGCATGTTAAGTGCAATTTCATCCTCTTTAATTTTAAGACCACAATTTGTGGCACTGTTCAGGTTTATTTCAAGGCATGTTAAGTGCAATTTCATGTTAAGTGCAATTTGAAATAAGAAATATAAAACATGATAAAAATACATTTTTGTGTTTATTTCATTCCTATTCAAGACACTTTGATAAGAATGACTATATATTTAATATAGGCGGATACAGTGTATCTATGTTTACAATTTTGGTTGGTGGTGTGCCTCGGGATTTTTTCAATGAAAACACTGTGCCTTGGCTCAAAAAAGGTTGAAAAACACTGATCTAGGGGAAACACTGCACACACCCACATTGAGAACTGCGAACTGCCACCACTACCGTAGCTCTATGCTCTACCCACCCTACCCCACCGTCGTCGTCGACAAAAACCCCGAAGAGACGAGTGCCCTCCCAAGGCAAGTAACCTAGGGGGAACAACATATTTACATTAGCTTTTAAGACATTTAAAGTTTGTCATTCTGTCAGTGAGTGGTGATTTAATCTTGCTTCTGATAATGCATGAAGCGGCAACACTCTTTGATTATGTGACATCTGATCCCAGTAACAGCTTGACACAACATAAGGCTGTCAGTAATGTTGAGTATCAGTCGAACAACACACCCACAAACAAAGCTGATGGAATCACCTACAGAGATAAGCTGCCAAAATCTTTGGCATTTGCAGCCAAATAAACTATCACAAACTTTGAGGATTCTGATGAAGTTGACCCAGTTAAAAGGGCACACTCCCACCCGTTGACTGGCAACATGCAGCAAAACATCATCTGTGAAGAGTTGTGTGCTGCAGGCTGGACCTGCGAGAAATGATCAGAACACCTACACAATCCAAAGAAGGCTTTGGAGGCCATGTTGCGACTAACGGCCAGCTTAACAAGGTCACATTTAAGCTATTTATGTGCCACAATGATGAAGAGCCAGGAAGAGGACGCAGACGGCATAATTCAGCTGACAGACTGGCCATAGCTGTTTGTCGAGAGTGCCAACCTCAAGATGCAGGACAAGACAACCGGAAGTTAATCAAGTATTTCCAGAAGCTTCAGCTGAAGAATGTAGAAGTGGCAGAAAAGGTTTGTGTGTCATTTGCTGGAGAATTCAACCTAAAGCACAAATGAAAGTTTCTGGTCCTGAAAGCATGGAGCTGAAACTGAATGTAATTTTTCCAGTACAGTGGCTGAATGTTCATCGTTTGCATGGACAGCCCTTTTCCAGATTACACTGGTCTATCTGTGTTGAATACCAAGACAGACCAGTTAAAGGATCCCTGTTGTTTATTGAAGAACCTTAAAATCCACTTTTGCAAACACAGACAGTAAATAATAGACAGCGTCCAAAGCTAGTTTGACACAGATAAGTTGCTGTATTGAGTTTGAAACACGTTAACAGGGGCAGACTGCTTCAACACCAAACAGTCAACAGGGCCGTGACAGATGTGAAGCCAAAATGATTTCTCCTGAGCTGAATTTTTCGTTTTAGCTCAAATTTACGAGAGCCAGATGAAATGCAGCCTAGACATGCAACAACAGAACAGGGAAAAAGTGCTTTTTTTAAACAGTACAGTATAGCAACCAGTGCTTCCGCATCCTTAAACAATTATAATGAAACATGTGAAAATGAAATGCTTTATAAAACATATACACCCAAGAGTTCTTTATAAAATCTAACTGAAGTCTATACTGTCAGTGCCATTAAAAAATGCTGACATGGCAGAAAGGCTTAAGATAAATGTATGGTCTTTAAAACAGATTGAAGCTGAGCTCAGGTGATAAACCAACTTGTGATTATGGCAGAACTATTAAAATTATCTGTGCCCTGAACAACTATAATTTGCCTTCAAACCATTTTGAAAGATGTTACGTGTTTATTGTGAGAATTCAGCCAGAAGCAATTCTGCACACTTTCTGCAACTAACAAGTATCAAGTCATATAATAATGTCTAAATGTGTAGCCTTTACTGTTAAACTAATCTGCTTTTAATGACAGCTGTTCACCCTCTTGACAGTTTAGTTTAAAAATCAGATCATCACACAAACATTTCACATAACAAGCTCAGTCTTGGGAGTCAAATGTTAACCAGTCTGTTCAAAAAGCACACCATAAAAACTTTTGTTCACACATAGTTTCAAAGTAATTTAATCGGTTACTTATTAATCAGCCATTTCCAAACGAATATTTTAGATAGTAACTGACACAAAAAGTAAGTACGTTTATGCAGATAAACAAAATAAGAGTTTAATTGGTTAAATCAGTAATCTAACCTGTGTGACCATAATTTAAAAAAAGGCAGAAACAGTAAAGTAGCTAACTAGCTAACTAACTAACAAGCTAACGCTCGCGCTGGGAGGACATTTCCGTTATTTCAATGATACGTTTCATTTTGTGACAGCAAAAAAAAATTTGAAAAAAAAAAAAGGACCACATTCTCCATCTTGTTAGCAAAAACGAAAACATCTCTCCAAAACAAACCAAGTGTTTACCCCGAGGACATAGCTCAGGGGCGCTGCTAATAATAATACAGACCCTCACTGCTGCTGCTCCACGGAACATGAGACAAGAGACATCCGACTCGGTTTACCTGCCGTATAAAAACGTGGCGATGCTGCTTTTTCTTCTTCAAATGTCCGCAGTGGAAGTTTATCATTTATTAGCGACGGGCTTGGGTGGGCGGCTGCAAATGTCACAGACGAGTGATGGTCTGAGAAAACAGGAAAAGCCGCAGCCGCTCAGCCAATCACAGACCGAGATTCCCTTCTATTACCGTAAAGACGGAAAAATGCGCGAGACGTTTTGTAAGCGATATTACGGTAAAACGAAAGAAAAAAAGAAATAACTTTTCTAACTATTTTATTAATTTCCCAACAAAATATTACAATGCAAAGTCATCAATACTGACAATTAAAATCACCGGCCTTTTTTTAATTTTTATAGCAAGCTGCTGCCTTGAAGCATGATCAGACTACGAGTACAAAAAGGGGCCACATAAATGCCAATTCCACAAAGAGTTACATCTTAAAAACATTGTTTTGGCAAAATGCATAGCGGTACATAAAAGAGGGCATATGTTACATTCAGCCAGCTGGAAGCATTGAGGTGTACTGAGGCACATTTTTAACATTACTTAACATAATTAAGATAATGGACTTGAGCTCGGTTGCGTTGCCACTTACTGTTATGTTGGAATGTTTGCCACTTCGTATTTTTATTGCTGCAGAGAATGTGCTGCAAGCATAACCATAAAATATATAAAAATTAAATAAAAAATTTATCAGACTGCAGCACATTTAAATTTTTGCAACTACCTCAATTATTCAGAAACTTGGTGTTTGTACTTTTCTGACCAATTAATCCAAGTTCTGAAGAAGCACGCCACTGGCAATGAATGATTATAAACTATTCCCACCTTGGTTGAAATGAAGAATACCTAGAGTTGTAAATATGCATGTGATACTGCATGTGTATCATTACCCAAGTAACAGAAGAACGTTCTGAGAACGTTCTGAGAACGTTATTTTTAGGTTACGGGAACGTTCCCTCCTAACGTTCTGAGAACGTTCTGGTGTGGAGTTTTCTCGTGGTTCTCAGAACGTTAGGTAGAACGTTCTGAGAACGTTCTCAGAACGTTCTGAGAACGTTCTGAGAACGTTAGGTGAAAACGTTCTGAGAACGTTAGGTGAGAACGTTAGGTAAGAACGTTCTGAGAACGTTCTGAGAACGTTATTTTTAGGTTACGGGAACGTTCCCTCCTAACGTTCTGAGAACGTTCTGGTGTGGAGTTTTCTCGTGTTCTGCTAGAACTTTCTTAGAACATTCCATAAATTATTTTTATTATTATTATTATTATAATAATATGGATTCATACATTTTAGTGCAAATTATGAACAATCAAAATAGATTCAAAGTTANGTGTTGTTTGATTGCAGTACTGGCCTGTAGCTCCAGAACCTATAAGCAAATGTCTGATGTACATGTCTATGCATTGTTGTATGCGGAAAAAGTTCTTATGTTAAGAACTACAAATACATGCAAATACTGTACATTATTCCATTCAAATGAGAGATTCTGAATACCAAAATATGTTAAACGTTGCAATCAACTGCAGCATTCTGGGAAAAACTAGCATTAAAAACACCCTGATGCATGCTCAATAGCATTAAAAACTTTATTTCAACAGATTTTGTGGGTTTGTGGAAAAATGATGAACAAATAAAATCTTATCATTTGTAGATAGTGTCTTGAATGGTATCGATTTGGAGCAATGGAGTTAAATTCTGACAAGAGTGACAAGCTAATGGATAATCCAAGCAAAGCCCAAACCAAAATGAATCACTCCATCCATCCATCCATCCATTATCTTTACCCGCTTCTTCTTTTTCTGGGTCACAGGGGGTCACTGGTGCCCATATCCAGCACCCACTGTGTAACAGGTGGGGGAAACCCTGGACAGGTCTCCAGTCCATCACAGGGACACATAGAGACAAACGAGACAAACAACCATTCACTTTCTCACTCACACCCAGGGACAATTTAGTTACCAATCAGCCTAACATGCATGTTTTTGACCTGCGGGAGGAAAGTGGAGTACCCGGAGAAAACCCACGCATACACGGAGAGAACATGAAAACTCCACACAGAAAGTTACCTTGCTGGGATTTGAACCAGCGACCTTCTTGCTGAGCGGCAACAACTCTACCAACTGAGCCACCGTGCTGCCCAAAATGAATGACTGTCTCCTCAAAACTACACATGTGGGTTCATTCTATTTGATAAACCTTTTTAGTTTACTGTCCTCCTATTTACGTTATACTGTTAATTACATATTTGTTCATGGTTATTAACTAAGCAGAATTGATGATGGCACAAATGTTGATAAATAGTTTTTCTATGAACCACTGACAACTTTAAAATTGGAGTTACTTTAAAATGGCAGCCACTTACTCTGGTCTTGGCCTTGCTGGACGTAGCTTGTCAATCTGGTCAGAATTAATCCCCATCATTCCAATCCAAGGTTGCTCAAACAACTATCTACAGCAGGTAAGATACTTGTTTTTAACCTTTCCACAGAACTCCACCTTAAAATATTTGAGCCACCCTCCTTCAACATGGATTCACAGCATCACTGAGAACTACCTTGTATAAATATATTTCTGTAATGCTGGTTAAAAAAAAGAACCAACTTTCTCCAAAACAGAGATTGCTGCCATCAGTGTTAAAGCTTTCTGTGACTTTCATTTAGGTACAGGTAAGCAGGTGTATACAGTAGATAGAAAATTGTGCTTTTTTCCAGTGGAACGCAGAACATTTTTAGAAAAATCGAGCAGACAAAAAACGGCTAATGATCAAAACAGAGCCAAGCTGAAATAAAAATAACAACAGTAATAATAATTATAATAAATTACTTCCATCCTGCTTTCAAATAGAATACAGTACCATACTTAAGCTGATTGAAAAAGAAAGAATGTGTTCTGATGTTTAGTCACAAGAAAAACACACCTATACTGATATATGTGTTTTCTATATTAGAAAATTAAATAAGAAGAACATTTTTACATGTCTCACTATATGTCAGTGTTATAGTGTTTATACAGCAATAAATAAATAATGATTGCCAGTCTGATTAGTTTTCAGTTGATACATTCAAAGCTGGAGAAACAGAAATTGTGTCACAAGCAGAAATTTAGTGAACGCCACCTTTGGAAGACTGTCAGCCATTTTGATTACTTTTCAAAAAAACAACTTTAAACACATGAGGGTGCCCTTCTCAAACTGCTGTCACCAGTGACCTCGGCTGTTTGTAGTCTAGTCTCATCGATCCCTTGATTCATTCTGGTGGTTTCTATTTGCTGTATTTGGGATTATTTATACTCGTGGCCTTCAAATGGCTGAGAGCATCTTAAAGCAAATGTTTAGATGAAGGTTTCTCACAGTTTATAGCATGTCTTTGCAGTCGGACCAAAAAGACAAGCGTTGCTACAGTCAAATGTTTAAAGCTGCTATATGTAGTTTTTGGAACACGCTGGAACTTAGAAAAATTTTGAACAGAGACTCGTTTCTGGTCCCTCCCCCTTGCTCTCGGCTGAACTTCAGCTCCGCCTCCACTGCATGTCCTGTCGCAGCCGCTGCGAATTTATGTGTTTATATGTTAATAAAACGTTCTAAAAAATAAAATAAAAACATGGAGCGCTGGTCCAGCACACCAGAACACCAGGAAATCTGCAGAGCCGCGCGCAGCCACGTTGAACCCGAGTTTAATTAGCTCGTGACAAATTCATTCATTTCTCATCATTTCAGTCATGGAGTCAGCGGAGGAGGAAGCGATCACTTGACTTTTGGCAAAAAAACAAAAGAAAAGTCCAGATCAGGGATGAAGAAGGGGAATTTAATACATTTGTGTCACATACAAAACAGTCCTGCATTGCTTTGCAATCCTTTGAACGAGAACGTGCGCGGCCGCTGGGGCTGGGACAGGCGGGGGCGTGGGTTAGGGGCGTGAGAAGCTCTGTTTTTATTGGCTGGTTAACGGCGGGTCACTGTGGGTTTTTAGAAATGCTTTTAGTACCACCTGGAGAAGCAAGGGGACTATAGTTTTTTTCAGAGATTACCTTGTCTAACATCAGTCTGTCAGGAGATAGTGACAGAGTGAAGAAATATGTTAAAAATATATTTTTAGAAATGTTACGTATAGCAGCTTTAAGCAGTCGTCCGTGATGGAGTTTCATCAATGAGCTTTGGGAGGCGCTATAATATTATCCTGTGACGAACCAGAGGCTGAATTCAAGAGTTGGGGGTTTGTGATGGTGGTGGAAGTCCAGGCACCTTAATGTTTGACCTTTTGCTTTCTTACATCCACATTCCATCTTGTCCTTTCTTCCCGTTAGCATTCTCCTTACTCTGCCGGCAAAGTTTCAGCGCTTGGGATATAAACACATCCAGGTCGAATAAGCGCTCTCTTTGCTTGAGAGGCAAAGACTCCATGGAGTCTGTGTTCGCTGAGGAGGGCGTAGAGGAAAGAGGATGAGATTCAGGGAACCCCACAAGCGGCGTAGACATGGGGGACAGTGTTTGAGGAGAAAAAGGAGAAGTGGGAGATGAAGGGAAAATGGAAGGAAGGGTGTTAGAAGAAGATGTGAATGGAGAAAGGAAGCTCAGTCGGTCCGGTTCATATTCAGCTGACGGCTGCTGCACAACTTCCTTCATGTGGAACACCAGGGTCGGGTGGTCAGTGGGAGAGAGTGGGAGAGGGGGGGACGAGGTGAAGCAGGAGGGTGAGGATCGCTCCATTGGAGGGCTGGGACTGGGTGAGTCCAGACGAGACTGTGTGGTCTCCACCCAGCGTGAGATTTCCTGGAACAAATCCCCTGTTTGCTCCTTTTCTTCCTCTTTTGCTCCCTTCGTCTCCCCCAGGTCCTCCATGCTGCCACCGCTGGTCTCAGCAGGCCGGGGGAGGCTGCTACTGTTTTGCTTCCAGTGGGACAGATCCAGAATCAGCTTGGGCTCTGAGTAGTGTTGAGGTTTTCCCTCCCTCCAGGTGATTTTATCCAGATAAGAAGGAGAGCCCACTTTGTAATCACAGGAGCGACCACAGTCCAGCTCCCCGTGCCCCAAACCACAAACCCGCTCCAGAGAAGAATGGGAGTTCCCCAGGAAGCGCTCAGCTGAGCTGCTGCTGTGGGAATATTTCCGGGGATCAACCTATTCGAGACAAAAGTCAATTAGAAACTTGCTGCTAAATTGACCAACCACATAGTGTGTTGCTTTGACTGATTCAAATGTGTTTCCAAAGCCCTAATTATGCTGCTCATAACATTTATTACAAGGTGTTTTATCAAGTTTGTACGGAAGAGCATTGTACAGAAGAGCATTGCATTCACCAAATAATTTAAAAAAATGACTCATCTCATAATTATGAGATAGTATCTCATAATTATGAGATAGTATCTCATAATTATGAGATCTTATGTCATAATCATGAGATAGTATCTCATAATTATGACATCTTATCATATATATGACATAGTATCTCATAATTGTGAGATAATATCTCATAATTATGAGATAAGATGTCATAATTATGAGATACTATGTCATAATTATGAGATAAGATGTCATAATTATGAAATACTATGTCATAATTATGAGATAAGATGTCATAATTATGAGATATTATGTCATAATTATGAGATCTTATCTCAAAATTATGACATACTATCTCATAATTATGAGATACTATGTCATAATTATGAGATAAGAAGTCATAATTATGAGATACTATCTCATAATTATGAGATAAGATGTCATAATTATGAGATATTATGTCATAATTATGAGATCTTATCTCATAATTATCAGAGTCAGAGTCAGAGAGTCTTTATTGTCATTTGCACCGCATGTGGTACATGAGATGAAAACGAGATTATGTACACGAGGTCCCAGTTACATCCAACAACAAATGAAAGAGAAAAACAGTAATAACATCTAGAATTAACTAAGAAAAACATCAACTAGTAATACACTAAGCCTAATATAGTGGGAATAAACAGCAGCACGAACATGAGTTTGTATGAGCAGATGGTCACAGATGAACACAGCAACAAGAAAACAGATCAGCATCAGTATGATGTGATATTTTGCAGTGTTTATTTTTTATTTTATTTTTATTTATTCATGAGTCTAACAGCCTCAGGGTAGAAGCTGTTCCTCAGTCTAGTGGTTCTACACTTGATGCTCCTCAACCTCCGTCCTGAGGGGAGTGGGGCAAAGAGTGAGTGTGCTGGATGAGTGAGGTCTTTCATGATGCAGGTGGCTCTTTTCCTGCATCTGGAGGTGTAAATGTCTGTGATGGTGGGGAGACTGACTCCAACAGACTTCTGTGCAGCCTTCACCACTCTCTGCAGAGCTTTCCTCTCTTCAACTGTGCAGCCTCCATGCCACACGTTGATGCTGGCATACTGACATACTATCTCATAATTATGAGATACTATCTCATAATTATGAGATAAGATGTCATAATTATGAGATATTATGACATAATTATGAGATCTTATCTCATAATTATGACATACTATCTCATAATTATGAGATACTATCTCATAATTATGAGATAGTATCTCATAATTATGAGATAAGATGTCATAATTATGACATAATATCTCATAATTATGAGATAAGATGTCATAATGGGCAGCACGGTGGCACAACTGGTAGAGCTGCTGCCTCTCAGCGAGAAGGTTGCCGGTTCAAATCCCGGTCCGGGGCCTTTCTGGGTGGAGTTTGCATGTTCTCCCCGTGCATGCGTGGGTTTCCTCCGGGTACTCCGGTTTCCTCCCACAGACCAAAAAACATGCTTGTTAGGCTGATTGGTGACTCTAAATTGACCCTAGGTGTGAGTGTGAGAGTGGATGGTTGTTTGGTGTGAGTGAGACAGGTCCCTCTTGTAAATGAGTCCCCGTGACTCAACGAGGCTAGCATGTATAAATAAAGGTTGAATGAATGAAAAAAATAATAATTATGAGATCCTGATCTCATAATTATGAGATAATGAGTCAAATTTTTATTTATTTGGTGAATGCAATGCTCTTCCGTACTATGTCTTTAAGCTCCAGAAATTTGGCAAATACAGTATGAATAAAGCTTAATCATCGTCATTATCGCTATGGTAATGTGGTTAATGAAAATGGTATAAACCAGTTAAGAATGGGCAAACGAACAGAACAAATCCAACCTGAGCCTCCTCTGCCACCGGGTTGGAATTGATCCGGGGGTCCCTTTGCACTTCTTCATTATCTGTGGTGTCTCCCAGGTCGGACAGATTTTGACTAGGGGGCATGCAGCGGCACTTCCCCCATGAATTTTGCCAGCATATATTTGTTGATAAACTGTTATCATACCTGCAGAAAGAAAAAAAAAGTAGTTTGTCAGTCTGGAATAGTGAACATCTCAAAGTACTGTATGTAAAAATCACTTACAAACTTGATTACAGAAAGTGGCATGAACTGTAAGGCCAAAGACATGCAGGTTGCAAATGCAAGAATCATTCACTGTCTGCTACTCGTTATCAATGTTATGATAAAGCTATGGTTTTAGACTAAACTATATCTTAAGATGCTTTCTTGAAAATTACAAAAAAAAAATGTTAGAATAAGAATAATAAGCACATTGGGATGCTGTGCCTCAATGTTTTTGCACAGCATGGTCTGAAAATGTTCTGTTTAAATTGATGGAAAACAACCAAATCTGAAAAGAGTTTTGTTTGTATCACTTAAAAACTAATAATCTGTATATGCTCGTTATA